>JAJHUR010115603.1:0-10717 GCA_027495735.1 Lutjanus campechanus | reverse complement strand
TTCCTTTCGTGGAACCGATAATGGTTCATCATCTTATATTATCTGATTATATCTTATCTCTCAGCCATGCTTCTTTCTCTCTGTATGCTCATACAGACGTTTGTAGGTGATCAGGCTGTTGATCTTGTTGGCTGATGAAGATGATTCCTGCCAGAATAGCCCAGGCTTTATTTCTGTTCTCACTACATTATATAAATCTTTAAGTGCGCCACATTGCTATGCAACAGGGACCACAGAGGTCAGAGAGTTGGGCCAGAAGAAAGAACAAAATGGATCAGGAATCTGTCCCAACAGTGTCCTCTGGTGTCCAAAGTTGTACACAGCAAATTAACCCTCATCATCATCAAAAAGTGTCTTGTCAGAAATGACAAACACTTGTGTAACAAATGTATCAAAATTCAAAGACAAAATACTTTTGGAAAATGTATTTAATTAAAATACAAGCAATTTTTCATTATAAAATTACTCAGTCTTGAGAACTGGGACAAAGGCTGATTTTTACTGTTCAGTTATGTTGGGAAAGATATTTTAAAAGATAAAACTCTTGGATATTAAACTTTGTAACAGGCCAACCTCCTGGTTATTTTATTTTTTTTAATTAAATGACAGACATCAACTCTGTCAGATGGAAAATCTGACAGAGTTGACATTGACAGAACTTTTAAAAATGAAAGCAAATCAAAACATTTAATAAATTACATATATTTCAGATACTGTATATGAATTCATAAATATTGACCTTAAAATTGGAGTGTTCGTATTAATGATTTCTAAAGGGGTTTAAACTCCAAATTAAATTGTGATGTAAAATCCAACATTTATTTATTTATTTATTTTTTGCAAACAATATAGCCTTTTTGGTTTACTTTTTAACTACAGTAGTTACAAAGCAGTGTAACATTTTGTTAACTTTTTAGGTAGCTAGCAAACAAACATACGTACAATATTTTCATTCAGGGCAGGAGAAAGAACGGTTTCACCCATTCTTACTAGGTCTCAACAGCAGCACTCGGATTAATTTGGGTAAGCAAGCAAGAGGATTCGTTTTTATTATTCATTAATATCATACATTTTTCATTTTAACTGAACATTTTAATTAATATATACATTTAAAAATTGCAGAAAAAACTGAGGACACGACCTCCGTCCCAAAGTCCCCAAATTTGCACCCCAGCCCTGAAACTCCACACATTCAGTGTTGTCAGGGCAAACAGTGTTTGTTGGTTCTCATCAACGTTCACTTGCTCTGAGCTCTGAAATGTCCCATTTCGTGTTAGAGATTCTTGTTTGTCAAACAGTCTCAAGGCAGTTAATAATAGTTTAGAGGCAGTATATAATAATAATAATAAAAAACAATATTAATAAACTAGCAATAAAACACTTGAAGTGGCCCCAGAAATAACTGGTTACATTTATTTAAACAAAGGTCATATACAGTGTGAATATGTCATGTAAAAGTTTTTCTCTCCCTCTTTGTATTAAACGTCACAGATTTACTTTTTCCTCACGTGTATCTTCTTCCCATCAACAGTACTGAAGTAAACATGTCAAGGAGACGTGCGTCCCCCAGGGCTGTGATCAACAGCAACAACATGTATTCACTTTGAAACGCACATTTGATGCTGAAGCTGTTGACAAATACATCAATAAACTATTATACCAACTTAGAACTACATTATAACTGCCATAAACCATTCATTATATGTTTTTTTTTAATTGACTGTTAAAATGATAAAGTGTTCCAGTAAGGGTTTAGGAACCAACAGTAACTTGGAGGGCAGCTAAATGGACCTCGTGTTCCCAAAGCTTTTGCTGAGCCAGATTTGTTCCTTGATCAAACAAAATTTCAAGGCCACAAAGCTTCAGTGTCCACTGAGTAGAAGAGAATGAGAGAGATGGAGAAGAGACAGACTGAGCCGTGCAGGTTGAAAATCAACCATCATGCCTCCATTTCTGGCACTGGGGACAGTGATGTTGATGGCGGCACATGATAAAGTCTCATCACGATGACCCTTTTCCATACACAGAGCTGGCCTGGCTCAACTCGGTTTGACTCAGCCTGTCATCCCAGCACGGCAGGGGTTCACATTTCCATCACATCACAGCTGGGTACCAGCTTGAAGCTGCGTCTTTAACTGAAGATGAGCTCAAGGAGGCTCGAGTCGAGCGGCTGTAAAGTGGTGGATAAACCATCCATACACGTCTCCGGGATAAACACACTATTTCTTTAAATTCTTCACAGTAAAAGTCTCCTTTAATTTTGTTATTTGAATGAAGCAGCACAAACAGGAATTGCTTTCATTTGGAGGTTTCCTCAGCAGTAACTTAACACAACTCAGACACAGCTGTGTCGGAGCAAATATAAAACAGTAAAATAGTGCAGATACCTGAAAGTTCAAACAGCGACAGAGGAGACAAACTACATTTCAATACATAAAGTTTCTGTTAGAAGCTACAAAAGTTCAGAGAGCTGAACATGAAGAGACTTTTAGAAACATCCTTCTCTCTGCTCTCCTGCACACACGAGCTGAGTATCACAACACTTGCTTTTTCAAGGGGTAGAAGGAGGGTCGTCACGAGTTGGCTGCGGCTGGCGAGACGTCACCCCAGCCCGCTTGGGGGCGGGTCGGTCTCGCTTTGGCCGCACTCCAGAGAAAGTCCATCACGGGCGTGGCTCAGTGCACTGAAGGTGATAATGGAAATGCAATTTGATGTGATCCAGTTTGGCTCAGTGCTGCCTAAATCACCACAAACCACAAAAGTAACTGTGATGGAAGCAGAGAAGAGTGATAGAAACAAGGCAAAACTGCTAGAAATTAGAATTGCTGCCTGACTGAATTAGTTTATTAACTTTTTAGATAAAGAAATAAAATAAGTCAGATATTTGCTGAGCCAGATTGTACAGGAAGTTATTGATTAATCATTAATTGATTAATTGCTGAATAAGAATTTAACCAATTAAATATGTATTAATTTATAATTAATCAATAGTCTAGAAGTGGCATTAATCGCGCCTCATTTGACATTATTTTGTCTGACGGAGCTATTCACTGGATAAGGAAACTTTAAATTAGACTTAAAATATGAAAAAAGAGAAAAAAAAACGAAAATTAGGGAAAACGTGATAAAGAACATGTTTTATATTTTATTAATTACTAATAATTAATCAATTAATCTGTTGTTTGCATTTTCAACTATTGGTGAAGGAAAATGCACAAAATGTGTGACCCTTAAAGGAAGCCAAGTCTGCTTACAGACACGTGACACGTTTTGAAACATGAAACTTTCTCTCACAAAACATAATTTTGGTTGATAACAGCACATTAACACCTGATTTCATGTGATTAAGAGGTGAAATAATGGTTTTGTATATAAATGTGTCATGTACCACAGCTGTGATGGTGCTGGAAAAGCTTGAAAAAGCTTAAAAAGTGCTTGAATTTGACTTTGGAAAAGGCGTACAAAACCCCGAAACTGTGATTTTAGTTGATATGTGCAGATCTGATTTTGAGGACCTCAGAGCAGACAAAGTCTTGTGGGACCTCCTGTGATCTCTGGCGCCCCCCTAAGGGGGTCCCGGACCTCAGGTTGGGAAGCTGAGTTCTAGAGTATAATTTCACCACATTACTACCAACAGAGATGCATCGTTTATTAATACCACAGAATAACAACATGTTTTCCCTGCAGGACCGGAGAGGACGTGAGTATTGTGATGGAGTGAATGGTCAGAATGTGTCCATGAGCAAGCGAGTGTGAACATAATTATATTTTAAGCTAAGGAAAACCTAATGATTCTTATTTTCAGGTAATGAAAACGTATTTAGGAACATTAAATTCAGTTTCTGCCATATTTATGCCATAAATCCCCATAAATCTTACACACTCTGTTCATGGACCTTATGAGGTATTTGGGCACCATGGTTCCAGCACGTCACCTTCAGGTCTAACTCCACAATTCACTGGTACATAGTTCTCAGTCTTTTCATGTTTTCAGCAACTGTGTTCTAACATGCATAATGTCTTTAGAAGAAAAAAAACTTTTTTCCTTTACACAGACTTTAAAGACTTTGTGGATTTTCCCCAGTTGCCCCACTTTTTTGGGTTTTCCAGGTCTGACAGGCAATGATCCAACTCATTCCTGGTTGCAACAATGCCTCTCTATTTTAACCACGCTATTACTGTCAATTAGGTTGGATTTATTGCAGGACTGTTGTAAACTGGCAGCTGAGTGTACCTGAACTTTGAACCAGCATATTTTCTGAAATATAATCTGTATGACCTTCTTCCTAATAGTTGCCATCACAGACAAAAGATTCCATGGTTACGCAAGTGTTGCTGCAGTGATCTCGAACTCCTCTCAGGACCACGAGGGTCACAGAAGTAGTAATAAAGCATTACAACTTTACAAATGAAATACTAATCCAGCAATACATTTTAAAGGGATTTGGAAAAACATTATAACACAGTCAAAAAGTGCATCATTGAAAAATAATTGTATGACCAATATGTAGCAATTGCATTTGCAAGAATTAGTACAGCAGTCCAACCAGGGAGTCTGAGCCATAGACTGTGAATCAAATAGGTTGAATCCATATTTAATGGTTGAATGAAGTAGTGCCCCCCTCCTCCTCAGACTCACAGAAGCTCTGCAGGCTACAGGAGCGAATAACAAGTGACGACGAGTCCTCCACTCTAAGCTGATCAGCTGTTAATAACTGTCAGTTGAGTTGGTGTAAAGTTCAGCCTGTTATCCTGAAAAGAAAAGCCCACTGCTCTGAAATAACACACTCTGGAGTTGGAGTTCAGTGCCTGCCAAACCCCATTCATACTTTGTTAAATGTAACTGTTATAAATATCTACGCCTTCAAAAACATTATTAATGATTTGTTATGACTCATAAACAGAAACTAACTCATTCAGCAAACATTCGGCATTAATTTGAACTCTAATTAATGTGAAATGGCCAAACAATCACACAAGTTATGGGCTGGAATAGAAATTTCAAAGGACACCATGGCTGTAGCACTGTTGTCAGAGAAGCCAGTTTTTCAACTTGGCATGTTTCTTTAATCTTTGACACCATATCGCGGTCACTTTATGATTTATTACAGTAAATATATTATAAATTTCTCTTTAAACTCAACATTTAATCCTATAACATCTAAGTTTTGCATCCTCCACTGTAAGCTGACCAGCTGCCTGTTATTCTAAAAACAAATGCCCACTGCTCTGAAAATATACACTCTTGAGTTGGAGTTCAGTGGCTACCAAACCCCCTTTAATATTTTGCTAAATTTAACTGTTATAAATATCTACTCCTTAAAAAAAGGTTATTAATGATTTGTTACAACTCATAAACAGACACTTACTTGTTTGGCAAACATTCGGTATTCAACTCAGCATGTTTCTTTAATCTCTGACACCGTATCTTGGTCACTTTATGATTTATTACAGTAAATATATTACAGATTTCTCCTTTAACCTGAACATTTAACCCTTTAATGTTTAACAAAGTTTTGTGGCCATTTGTGCGTCTTTTCTCCTCCCATGTCTGCACTGACGTGGCAGCAGTAAAAGGGTTTTAGTTCTTGCAATGTCTCAGTGTTTTATCTTTTTTTTTCTCTTAAAGTTAACTCATCAATAATCATCCAATCTTTTTTATGAAAGTATATCATTTGTCTCTCCTAAGTCTCTTACTGCTCAGCAGCCAAGCGAGGAGTGTGTGTGAGAAAAGTTATCACATACAGTGCTCTCTGTTATTCCAAGCAATTACCTCATGTAGTGAGGTGTTGGTTGGAACCAGTGGCTGTCTGCACAGACAAGGCCTCCATTATGCTGAGAGAACTGTGCTCCGTGGACATTTTTTTCTCTCTGGCCATCAGTTATAAAGCTGGCTTTTCATGCAAATGAAAACATGAGGTCCACATCTATCAGGACGATTGAGCAACAAGTGACTGGCTCGCAGTGAATGAAAGAAAAAAATTTTGTGTTCTTTTTTTCTCTCTTTTTCTCTCTCCTCAGCACACAAATGTAACGTCTCGGTAGCAGGCTTGTTATCCAAATGAATTCAAATGAGTGAGGTAGATGTAGGTTGATGAAGGTTGAAGGTTGTTGTGAACCCGCGCTTGCCTTGTGTCTTGCATTTGCAAGAGCATGGTTATTTGTTTGCTCAGGTTGTGTGCTCAAGCAGATATTTGCATTGAGGTGAGAGTGGTACGGCGGTGGAGGAGTGAAGGAGAGGAGTGTAACACAGCCTGAGGCATTTTCATGCAGGAGATGCAGCCAAAGTGCAGAACAGAACACAGATTTCAAGACTTGCCACACACCAGAACTCTGGAAAAGTAAAGTCAAAGAGACATTTGAGCACACTCAAGTTTATGAGGCACGCTTTATCTAAAATAAACACTCCTGACCTCCGACCAAACATTTACAGGTAGACTTATTTACCGCCTTCCCTTCCCCCCAGCCGTCCCTGGATTCTTAATCCTACAGGCAGGTCCAGGGTTCCTCCCCAGGAACAAAGACAGGTTGTTCGCTCAGTGGTATTTCTGGTCCATCAAGGTATGAGGCGTCATCGCCACAGGAACTGGGCAGGACCGATGACAGCAGGCAGGGTCTGTATTCAGGCATATGCTGAGGCGCACTTGATTGGGCCAAAGCACGGTGGAGGTAGAGTTGCACAAGAACAGTCTTTATACTTCCCAAAATATTATAATGTTATTTAGAATATACTATTACTACTAACACTAATTATTTTTTTGGGTGATTTTTTTTTGCTTAAGAATTTATATTACTGAAACATTTGTCATTTATGAAATGTTTTGCTTTACTTTGTTCATTTATTTTTTTTATTTCTAAATTTGCTCTGTGCCACAAAATACCCTCGTCCCAGACAAGAATTCACAACCTCAAAATGTGTTCAAAGCCTTAAAAATTTAAAACTAACAATACAAACTGATAAGGTATAGAAATGTGTTTTAAAAAAATAACTTTTTTTAATGAGATGTTCACAAAAACGTGATTCAATTAAGCATAAAAAGGGTTAACTCTACCCTATGGACCCCTGTCTCACTTCCTGGTTTAAAAAAAGGCAGAAAAACTGCTCAAGCACTGGTAAACTTTTTCTTCTTCTTCTTCTTCTTTTTTTTTGACAAATTCCTTAAGTAATATTGCTATAACCATAACAACCAACCATAACATGTCAACTCTGTAGTCCTTCTAAATCAAAGCTAAATAAGAATTATGGTTTAAAAATGTGTATTTTGATTAACTTTAAGAGAGCTCTGAGACACTTTAAAAAATAAAATGGCTGCTCACTACGACCATACTGTGAAATGGAAAAAAAAAATCTAACATTTTGCCAGATTTTCCATCTGACAGAGTTGACATCTACAGTATGCTGACAGTGGTGACATAATGAAATGAAATTAGTACATTTTTTTCCGATTTAATAAATATAAATTAATTTTAAAAAAGCTCAACTGAACATGCCCCTGTATATGACATCCACTGCATCAGTCAACTTCAAGTTTTTTCTGTTATATTTGTTCATTAGGATTAATAAAATGAGGTTACCTCAACAACAACAACAAAAAAAATTGTGATACACCTGTATATAGTTTATATAGTTTTGTCCCAGTTATTAAGAATAAGAGACACACAACCAGCTTGTACTTTTGAGTTTGACAAAACAGTTTTTATACTTATGAAGAAAAAAACAACTGTCCTTTACATTTCCTCTTCACTGTTTAGAGGTCCATGCTGTAATTCCGTAGTAGCTCTCCCATAGGGTATTATATTACATTAATCACCTTGGTCCTGTGGTTGCCAAAATGTGGTTTAGCTCAGAAATGATAAGAAAAGAAAGTGAATAAAAGGAGGGATTATTTCAGCTGGATGTCTAACATGTAAGTAGATGGATTTCTCACTCATATTCCAGGGGGGGGGGTTGACTCACAGTGGTTTTAACTGCAGAAAATAGGATTAATATGTCCTTAGAAACTTGTTAAACCACTCTTGTTTGGAGAAGCACTACTGTTTTATGGCTAAGCACACAAAATGAAAGGGCAAGGCATTTAAAGTGTATGTAAAGCAATAATAAATATGTGTTCTGCATTTCTCACACAGCAGAAACGTGTCCTTTAACCGCTCAGCCAATTTTCAAATAGTGTTACAGTTCAGATCACTCAAATACTTGAGTTAAAAAAGGCTGGGTAAACTTTTGGAGAAAATAAAAGACACAGCATCATTCATTTGAGCAAATGCCACAAGGTGACATATATGTTCAAGGTTTGCCCAGTTTCCCCCCAGGCAGTGGCAGACTTAGCCCTTTTCCATACACAGAGCTGGCCTGACTTGACTCAGTTTGACTCGGCCCAGGACGGCAGGGGTTTGTATTTCCATTACAACAGGGCTACTCGCCTGAAGGTGTGTCTTTTAACTGAAGACGAGCTCGAGGAGGCTCGAGGAGGCTCAAGTCAAGCGGCTGTTAAGTGGTGGATAAACTACATATACGTCTCTGGGATAAACACACTGTTTCCTTAAATTCTTCATAATAAAAGTCTGGTGTTGTTTCATTATCAAAACACTTTTATTATGAAGCAGCACAAACAGGAAATGTTTTTATTCAGGGGGGTTTCATTAACAGTAACTTAACATGACTCTGACAAAGCTGAAAGCGAATATAAGGGTCGGGCTCGCTTTGGCTCCACTCCAGAGTCGGTCCATCTCAGGCTCGACGCGCTGAAAGTGATCATGGAAACCACATTTTGTCTATTGGAAGGACACTTCAGAGGGCTATGCTAAATCCACTGGAAGAGCATTGTAGGTCACATTTTGTCCACCAAAGGGCATTTTAATAGGCACTGTATCACCTTTTGTCCACTGGAAGGGTACTTTTATCATGTTTTGTCAAGTAATGGCTGCAGCACAGCAGCAGATCAGAGCAAACCATTAGACAGATGTTGGAGGCTGCCACCTGCCTGTTTCCCACCGACTGTCAACATTTGGTTGTTTTAACCGCGACTACAGTCGTTCCCGAACTCTAACTTTGTCAAATCACAAGATAACAAGAGGTCACAGGAAACCCGTTAGTCGTGTCTAGAAGGGAACGCAGAGTAGTGAAAGTTCTCAACAAGAGTGATCATTTTAAACAACTTTCCCTCACCAAGGATTTTTTTTTGTCCCTAAACATAAAGCAGATCTTAATCACAGCATTGTCACATTATAAAACATAATTAGAATGTACCGATTGAGTGTGTATATAAAGATGGATGACACACTTCCTCCCACTGTGCAAAAATAAAGCTACAATATCCCAGATACGTGCTCTGCCATCTTGTGCCGGTGATATCTACCCAGCTCCATCATAAACGGAGCTCAGCTGTCAGTCATGATGTGAAATCCCCTTTTTTATAGCATCAAATAACTAAAAACCAAACTTATAAGAAAAACTAACACTAACTAGAACTGTTTAATCCTGTTTAACTGTTTAATCCTGGTTTAATTTTTGACTGAATTAATATAAAAGGGGACACAATTTTCAGTCTCTTGCTCCACTTTCCCTGAAATACAACATGAAACATAACTGGCAATTAAATGGTCTGCAGCTTTTTTATTTTTTATTTTAAAAAGAGTTAACTGCATTAATTAATGAATTAATCAATCTGAAAGAATCCTACAGTCCCCTGCCTGTATGACAATAAAAAAAAACATGAGGGGGAGGCAGAATGTTTTGCTGTGTGTGGTGTTATTAACGTTGTGTCTCCAGCAGTGGAGCCTTCGCAGCTGAGTTCCGCCTTTTTCCCCTCCGTCAACTTCCACATCCGCATCATAATGCGTCTAAGAATCGAGTATTTCCCCCCACCCCTAACACCTACATAAACACACACAAATATATGCCTGTGCCTTTGCTCTCTCCACCTGCTGTTGCTGCTTTTATCAGCCATTGGTGTTGTTTTGGGTTGACTTTAGTCTTTAGTCTGCCATTGGGCTACCTTCGTCACAGACATGGCAACCCTGGTGTTAGAAACACACTGAGCATAGAGATTAGGACCAGATTACTGTAGCAGTTTGACAAGTTTATTTAGTTCTATAACCTTTTGACAGTAAAAACTCATCACTACTGACTGTGATGGAATATAGATCCTGTTGGATACCTGTTTGACAGTAGCCTACTGTCGAATGCAATCAGCTGCCAACTGGGCATTTGGCCAGTCATTTTATCTTTGCATAAAACACAGTCTTGGAAACAGGAAGCCATAATTTAATTACTTAAAGTTGGGAAGGTAGCTCCTGATGTCTTGCATTTTTAAAGCTAAAAAAATGCTACAAAACAAATCACAAATTAAATGAGAACATCCGGGTGGTATTATACTGAAGGGTGAGCCAAAACTTGACTCATAAATTCACAGACCTGGATGATGACACAGCAGCTCTTTTGGGAAAAGAGGTCTTAACGAGCCAGAGGAAAAGAAAAAGAAAAAAACAAAAACCAAACAGCTCAGCCTGGACCCCGTTCAAAATACCAGACCCCAGAGAAAGAATGATGCTTATTGTTCATTGTATACCTGCAGATAGACAGACACGGAGGAGGGGGCAGAGGTTTCGTATTCAAATTTCACCTGTCCTCTACAACCCCTCTGCACTGCAGAGCAGCCATGAATTGAGTTTATTGTGAGGAGCAGGGCAATATAGAAGAGGAGGACGGACAGGGGGG
>JAJHUR010115601.1:1633-12996 GCA_027495735.1 Lutjanus campechanus | reverse complement strand
TTTTTTTTATGACTTATTATAAGATGGGGGTCATTTCTTTCTCGTCCGCGTGAAGTGCAGCACAGAACATCTACATTAAGGCGTCAAATTGCTCGATTGTACTTGAAAGATTCAGCTGCATATATAATCACCTGAACGAGCGGCTATAAAGCTCTTGAATCCACACTGAAAAGACCGATGGGGGTGAATTTAAAACACTTGTTCATTTGTTAATAAACCACGAGAGTGATTTAGCCCCAATTTATATTTATTCCACCAATCCGCCGTAAACACCATTCTGATGTGCTGAGATGAAATAGATGCGTTTTATCTGAATTATGCCATGCCTTTGTCACAATGATTCTGACATAGCTACTAAACAGCGACGTGGAAAAGCTGTTTATCAACAAATTACAAACCGAACACATGCATGCTTCAGGGTATGTTAGTTCCGACTATATCATGCCATGCACACAGCATTTCATACCTATTTAAAGGACTCTTAAAACATACAGCATCCGCGTAATGTTGAGTGCTGAGGCTTTAAAGTGCTGTGAAATTCTTGAAAGGAGGTTAAATTGCTCAAATGGGCCCACGCTTATTTTGCTTGCGGCTTTCTTGTTTGTTTTAGGAGTTCAGTCACGCAAAAACACCAATTCATAGGGAATTTTTATGATCAAATGGCTTCATATTTTTGCTTGATCTCGGGCTCGGCTTCATGGGTGTAACACCGGCCCGTTCGTTTTTTTTAAATTTCAAATCATTTTGGACAACTTTGCGGTGGTATTTTCTGGTGTTTAAAAAAAAAAAAAGTGATTTGGATTTTGTGAAGTCAGATGGGACAGCGCCGGAGAAGAGGGGGATTCCCGTGTGGGTTGCAAACTGAGCTGCAGAGGCTGTACCGCTGCAGCAGCCGAGGGGCCACATGGAAACACTGTGTGTAGGCCTGTGTGGTGCATTCCAGCACATCCTCCAGGAGAGCGGAAAAGAAGAAGAAGAAAAAAAAAAGAAAAAGAGAGGAGAGAAAGAAAATATCGCAGCCAAATCCACATGAAATAGTTCTACCATTCACGGCGAGACCTCCCATTGACACCGGCGAAAAGCTGCATTAAGCCTCCATCATGACTGTGTATACACACACACCCCCTGCGCATTTTATTTTGCTTAAATGTGGGGCGACTCAATCAAGTGGTAAAAACTCATTTAGAGCTCAAACGAACGGTTTGCACAACACTCTGCAACTTTTTTCTTTAATTAACACATCCGTCAGCCGAGATTAGTTGCACAATGCATTGACTGTGCAGCTTTAAAGTCCCTATATTAAAGGATAGACCTGGTGTCCATATAGCCCAATTACCATTAAAACAGAGCAGCGGAAATGAAAGGGGAAAATGTAAATAAAAAATTTCCCTGGCTCTGGAAGTAGGCCCGTTGTGAGCGGCGTGTTAATCTCCACCTCAGTAATTTGGTTCTGCGGGAGAAGACAGAAGCCCTGCTGCTGTGCCCTGCACTTCATAAATCACTGCTTTATGTGGACAAGGTCAGCGCCACCCCCCCTCACCCCCACCTCACCCCGCCTCACCTCACCCGCTCTTCCACTGGCCCCTCCCGGCCCCTCCGCCATGTTTACCCGGCCGCCCGGGGGCTCTCAGGACCAGAGCAGCTCACTTCTAATTACTTTGGATTATTTTCATTTGCCGGGGGTCAGCCAGGCATTCCGACACAGAGAGGAAGAGAGAGGGATGATTTCTTGACAAATTCTGCGGCCTGTGAGGAGCACAGGCTGAATTAGCACCCGGTCATTTTGTTTTGGCACCGTCTGTTCCTGCAGTGACATCTCGGCCACAGCACTGCATGCATGTCTACATTAGCAAATCCTTCATTTGATGTTTGCCCTCTGCCTGTATTTCCTTATTTTCTCTTCTTTTTTCTGTTGCTGTTGTTGTGCTGTGGATGCTTTAGTGACCCAAAGCGTGAATATTTGACAACCTGGAACTGAGACTCATCAATCAACTATCTCCCTGGTGCATTTACGGACAGCTCTGACAAATCCTACTGATTCTGATACATGTATGTTAAAACACAAGACAGTCTTGAATGGTAAATAAAGAAACGTTAGTTATGTGAGTGACCACAATAACAGCAGAGACACAAATATTGCAGCACTAAGAAAAATGATCATGTGATGTCATCTAATGTGATAAATCAATTTTTTGTTATCGATCCTATTGATGCTTATTGATACTTAGTTTGTGTACTTAAGTGGAGTTTTCTGCTTTAGTAAAGAATGTGTGTACTTCTGCCACCTCTGGATGCTAGTATCAATACTCAAATCAAGTAATAGTATCAATACTTTGGAGATCGATCCTACTTCCCGCAGGGTGAAACAATCCATGAGGGCATGAGACATTTGTTTCATCAGTTTTACAGAGACAAGTGTCAATATTGGACAAAGGCAGGGTCATCACAGGACATGATGCTAGATTGAGAGGATTTATGAGAAGACATAAATGATCTCATCTCATTTACCAGGTTGGAGGAGGAGGGTGTGGGAGAGGCTTCTTACAAAAGGGATATTGTTCTTTTTCATCATTAAAATGCATTTATTAATCTGAGGCGCAGACCAATAAAGACAGAGAAAGAGAAGCAAACTTGAGTTATTTATTATGATATATATATAAAAAAAGGGATCCCCCACAAAATACCACCCAAAACAGTTCTGTTTTCAGTAGAGCTGCAACGATTAATCTGTAGTTGTCAACTATTACATTAATTGCCAACTATTTTGGTAATTTATTAATAGGTTTGAGTGTTTTTTAAGGAAAATAAGTCAAAATTCCAGCTTGTTAAATCTGAATATTTTTTTGGTCTCTCTACTCCTCTTTGATGTTTGAGGATGTTATCTTGGGTTTTGGGGAAACACTGATTGACATTTCAGACCAAGCAACTAATCAATTAATCAAGAAAATAACTGACATATTATTCAACAATAAAGATAATCATTATTTGCAGCCATAGTCATCATGTTGGATTAAAAGTGCACATGGGGGCCCATAAATGCACTAATATCTCCACCATGGATACGTAATTAAAACAAATACAATATTTCATGGTTACGCAGTGTGAATGATATTGTGTCTTTGCTAAAAATCAACACTGACAGCAGGGATGGTACAACGTGACCAGTCGCTGCAACAGGACATGCTCACTGGATTAAAAGGGGCAGTGAAATTTACTATTATGAATTATTTGGGCATGAGGAGGAGGGGCTGAATGTAAAAATGGAGAGTGGTTATTATGCAACATTCAAAAGTTAATTTAGAAATAATTGGTTTAAAGCAACCTGATGTGCTGTTGTTTATAAGAGCAGTGCCTGGAATGTGGCTGCAGAAAGTTGGGGGTGTTTGAGAGGGTGGAGGAGAGAGGTGAGGATGGGGGGCTGGCAGCGATGTACAGAAAGTAGTACAGGCTGTGGTAATCACAGACACTTCCTCCGCTGAGCCTCAGCATACAGGCCCACACTGTATGTGGGCTACGGGGTGCGATAAAGCTGCACAAGAGTCAAAGGTCACGTTTTTCAAGCATAAATTCAGCGGGCACACAGCTCCTATACGCATGGGACAGGCTGGAAACTTAAACAACCCACTCCACCCCGGCAGCGGGGAGAGGGGGGAGTGGGTAATTAGACCATGTTGCCGGTCGCCGCAGGGTGAACAAATCTGCTCTAAAACGCTCATAGATATCATCTTTAAAAGAGCTTTTTATGTACAAGAGGTAAAGCGGTGTGGAACTGAACACGGCACTTCAGATGTTCAAGTGTCACACATTCATTACATTTATTGAGCTCTCTTCTCACGTTTAAAGTCAGGCCTCTGCTGCAGCGCTATACGGCAATCTGCATTTCATACACCGTGTCCAATTGGAAGGCTAATATTTTAATGTTGGCGGATATCAGACAGATGTAATACTTGTTCAGTGTGACAGGAGACAAGGCCGCCATGTCAGATAAATACTGAAATATCGTGAAGCCACCACTGAACAAAGCAGAATCTTAAAGGAAAGGCTACTGAGCACATATTAATGAAGGATGATTTGAGGTAAAGAATATAACTCTGTGAAAAATCTTACAGGAATTTAGTGGAATCAACTAATCTTTTCTCATTAGTGTAAATATGGAAGTTTTATTTATTCAAGTTAATTAAACTTGACATTTCTAGTATGTATTTTCGGAGCATTTCCAAAATAAACACAAGTTCTTCTAACTTGAAGTGTTTTGACTTGAAATGATGAGTTGTATTCATGTACTGTCCAGAGTTCAGTCAACTAAATAAAGTTAAAGTTAAAACTCCCTTGAGAGCTTTCTGTTTTATAGTTTCAACAAAACATATATGATGGGAACTTGATGTTTGTCTCTAATACATTTTCAGATAAATCATAGTTGTTTGCAGTTTTGGAGCGTGTTATTATTATTTTTTTTTACTCAAGTAGGCTACAAGTACTGTTACAGTACTGAAATATTACTAAACTACAAGAAAAATTACTGGTGATGATAAAATACTTAAACATCAGTGCTTGGAAAGTTTGTCATTTTATTTAATACATTATCATTGGCAGGCATTCAACTGAAAGGGGTTTCTGTTTCTCCAAATTTTCAGTCTAAATTACTCCCAATTCCTGCTGTGGTCTGTGGCCACCTCTGCAAACCCATGCCTGCTGCAGTATTTTTTTTTTGTCTGTATATCATGGTTTTCGTTGGCCCATTTCTGATTGTATATTCATTCAACTTGTACACAGTACTCAATCTGATTTTAAAAGTAAGTAACGCCAACTTAAGTACAAGTAAAATTACAGACTTGAAAAATACTCAAAAGTACAAGTACCCCCCAAAAAGACTGAATTGCAGTAACTGTAAATGAGTATTTGTAATTAGTTACTTTGGCCCCTGGTTGTTTGTTTTCACAATAGTGAAGACACTGCAAACCATGATGAAGATTAGTATAGAAGTCAAGTCCCCACCCTCTTACACTTAAAATTCAATAGAAGCAGCTGCAGCTGTAAGTTCTTTGTGTTAAAAGAAGAACTGACTTTTCAAACTGATAAAAATGTAAAAGAAAATCACATTTGTTTGTAATGTTCAGCAGTGTGACTGAATAGTTGTTGCTTCAACTTAATATCTTAAGTTTACTGCATATGTTTTCTCAAGCACAACTGAATTAATATCAAATTTATTTGACTAGAAAAGTTTGTGTTTTGAATCATTGCAAAATTACCTAAACTTAAATTATTTTTACAGTGTAGTAGTGTTAGATTTACATTTTCACTTCAGCTTGAACAAGATACATCTGAAAATTAGTAATATTTCTTGGACAGAGTGATGAATTTGTTTGAAAAAGACCATTTGCCAGATGGTGAGGCAGGTGGAGAAACAGACACCCAGCAGTTGATGGCTCACAGATACACAGAGCCCTTTCGTGTATTTACTTTTATTGAGTGTTTCCTTTTTTTCGCAAAGCAAAGAAAAAGGCTCATATTGTTGTACTGAGGAGAAAAAAGACAGAGAGAGACATGACAAGTGCGACTAATGGGCATTTCTTATCCAAAATTTACAAGTGGTCAAAACTGCAATGTGAGAAAGTGAGAAAATGTTCTTGACTAAGTGCAAAGTGTAAGCAGATTGTGGAAGTGTGTTCAGTATGTCCGTCATACACACACGGAAACCCCCACCACACACACACACATGCACGCACACTGGAATTTGTTCCCCAGCACAGGTCAGCTCAGTGTATGTGGGCATGATTAAAGTCAGAATTAACTCGGAAAACAACAAATCAGTTGCAACAACCCTAAAATGAAGGAAAGCTGAGCAGCTCACACATAACACAGGGACATGGAGTGGCTCCCATTAAAGGCTTCACTGGCTTTCAGTAGCATCAAAGAGGCCCCTGAGTTAGGCTGGGATTATATTTAACTCGGGAGCTTGTTGCGCTGCTGAGTACAGGGCACATGCTGATGCTGCTGCCAGTACACCATGCTTCTGGCTTTCAGACCAACGCTCTCATTAAAATGTGGCTTGGGCGATATTTCCTACAGGAACACACACATGGAGTAATGCACGAAAACACAAAGACAGTCAGCAACAAAACAGAAAACAAAAAAATTACATATTACTATGGTGATGTTATAATAAATTTATAGCTAGGTCATGTGATTGATTGTAAGAGTGTCACGATATTCCAGTACTGATGATAACTGAGATGCTTAAAAAAATGAAAGATTGATATTATGCTAATGATCATGTTAAAAAGCTGATATTGTGACAGCCTGTCACAAAATTTACACTAAAAAATGCCTTTTTAACCCTTTTAATTGAAATCCCCGGTCATATTGTGCATCTATTTAACAATATACAGTATGTTGAGACATGTTTGTATTCTTATATCAAAATCCAATCGCTTACTTCCTGTAAAACAAAATGTGTTGTGTGCTTTCACCGACTTGAACCAAACAATTTCAACCAATAATGTTCTGACGTCTACCCATTAAACAATCTTCAAGTTTTAGCAGCACAGAGATAAGGTTCAAGACACAGACACACCACTTTTGATCGCCTCAAATAAAATTCCTCCGGTTATATTCCGCCTGCTCATTCAGTTTCACTTGGAAATGCGTCATGATGCAAAAGCTAGATACTCTCGAAATGCAGTTTCATCTGGACTGTAAGGGTATTTTCCTATATTGATCTATATTAAATCACAATATGGAAATGTTTACAAAACTTAGTGGCAAATCACATATAAGATGATCAAACTGATGTTCATATGAACTGTTTTGCCATCATGGATTACACAAGACCAAAAATCCTCATAGATTTAAAAGTATATACCTATTTTGTTTTTAATAAGCATAACAATTAGTCTGTCTAATAGAAATTTCAAGATGATTTCATCACAAAATGATTCTGCTCAAAGTTGATTAATGATAATATTGAATTATGCCCTATCCTTGCTGCACACAGATTTGTAAATACATGAACAGATGCATACACCCCAACAAAAGTTCTCTCATGTATGTGTGTGTCTGCAGAGGGCCCTGTGCTGAGATAATGCAATCTCACTTGGCACATTTCAGCAGTCAGACTTGATATGAACCGTCAGACACGTGCGTCAATACTCCCAAGGTTTATTCAATTCCAAACCAATCATTCTGGTGTCATACACTTTTGGGTTAATATTCTAACTGTGAGGCCCAGGGCTAGGTGAAGATAAATCAGCTTTTATGATGGGTTGTTATGGTTTTTACGGCACTGGGGTTGTGAGGGACTGATTTGGGGATCAATCACCTGCAGGTGTCTGCTGGGGGCTGGGGTGCTGCGAGGATCGATTGAGGATCTAGAGCTGCGGTGATGGAATAGAGGTGTGTTGGTGTGTGTGTGTGTGTGTATTGAGATTGGGTGCAGTTGTAGAAGTGTGTGTATGAGTTTGTGTGAGAGAGAGAGAAAGACAAAGTGATGAAGGTGTGTGTGTGTGTGTGTGTGAGTGCTTCAGAGACAGAGAGGAGATATATCTGGGGCTGCAGCAGTGATGAAGGACCGCTGGACTATGACCAGACCATCTTATCGGAGTCTCCCCCCTCCTCCCTTCTCCTCCTCTCTCTCAATCCACTTCTTTATCTAGATGGCACTTTGGAAAATCTCATTGTCACACAACATTTAACAAAGACAAAAGTCTGAGGCGGGCAGCTGGAGATGGCTGGCCTGACAGAGCACGGAGCTAGTGTGCAGAGTATCCCTCACATAACCTCTTTCACTCACGTCTTTGCGTGTTTTCCACTGGGAGAGGCCAGCAATGTGGGTGCAAAACACCGCCAAGACACACAAACAAGTGTGTGCATCTATGCGCGCAGATGGCACGAGCGCACATCAACACACGGACACGTTAGCCGCGCTGAAGTTTGTCCGTTTCTTTCTCTTTCTCTCCCTCCCTGGACACGGTGTTTATACACATTCAACATCTCCCCTGACCGTCAGACGGCTGCTTCCTCCGTGCTGTCAGCGGAGCCCCGGCTGAAACAAAAGACGCGGAGAGCGAGGCCTATGGTTTCTGAATCAGAGGAAGTTGGTGCTGATTACGCTGCCCCTGAAGAAGCATTCCGATCCTGTTAACCCACATGCTGGCTGCCAACTCCAAAACCATGCAGCAAAGTGCTGGGAGAGTAAACCTCACCCAGCCCCACCCTGAGTGCCCTCTCCCTGCCCAGGACAAGCATCTGCCCTCTCTTCCTCTCCTCTACTTTCTTTTGCCCATTTGTCTCGTCTCCTCTGTCCTTCCTGTTCTCTGTTTATCGCCTTCATCTTCACTGCTATATCCTCTGTTTATACTCAACAGAAGTATAGATAGAAGTATAAATGCAACACTTTTATTTTTGCCCTAAGCTTTCTTACATGAACACAAATTGTTTATTGCTCTCATATTTTGCTCATTAATTTGTTAAAATCCATGTTAGTGAGCACTTCTCTCCCATTTGACAGGTGTTGTGTAGAGAGATTAAACCTGAGCCGAAAGTCTTCAGATTGCTTCTGTGCCCATGTGGCAGTCTGAAACCCAAGGACTTCATTTATTGTCATAAGCAACCAAAAAGGCAGCAAATACTTAAACCCAAGAAGCTGGAGCCAGCAGATGGTTGACATGCTTGCTTGAAAAATAACTGAACTGATCAATTAATTATCAAAAGGTTTGGCAACTAATCTTTGTCCAATCAGGTGTTCAATTGATCGACTAATCATTAAAGCTTTCCTGCAACACTTTTTGGATGTAAAATGTCACCGCATCATTTTATCATTTTATATATTTGTATGTAATTCGCATTATTCGCATATGAATTATTGAGTTATGGCCAGAAATGTTTATTGAGGTCACCATGACCTTGACCTTTGACCACCAAAATCTAGTCAGTTCATCCTTGAGTCCAACTGGTCATTTATGCCAAGTTTGAAGAAATTCCCTCAAGGTGTAGTTGGGATATCACAGTTGATGTCAGCCTGGAGCCATAGAAAAGCTTTTTTCAAGGGTTTTCAAAAAAATCATGAATCACAGAGGTTCTTCAACATACAGTCATGAATGAACGCAAAACACAGGCTGATCGGTCCAGTAGTACGCGCACACTCACTCACACATGCACCAAAGTGATCCTCTGATGGCGATAATAACAAAAAATAACAAAAAATGACACAGATGTGCCTTGGACTGACAACTGCTCACTATCACACACTTTAACAAATTTGAGAGAAATACACAGTTTGTGTGCACAGAAAAAAATCTCAGATTTTTTACTTCAACTAATATATAGCAAAAACACAATAGCAAAAACAAAAGTGTACTTTCCTGCTCTTACTTCTTCTCATCTCACATCCACCTCCTGTTTTGTTTTTGTTCCCTCTCAAGCCTGTCCTCTCCTCCATCATCCCCTCCACGCAGAGACACGACAGCAGGCTCTCGTTGGAGGAGAGAACATTCCACCTTCTTCACACCCTTACCTCTCTATCCCTGATGAATGCCTTCACTCCACTTGTTTATAAGATAGAGGGGGTTATTCATAATCAAGCCTAAGAGAGTATGTACACACTGTGGACATCCTGATAGAAGGCGACGTATTAAATTTCTGTTTGTTTGACAGGACTGCTGTCTCTCTCCTTCTCCTTGACGGGAAGACCCCCATCCATCCAAGCAGGGGGCGCGACCCCAGCAGCACTCCCCTCTCTTTTCTCTCTCTCAAGTGCTAACACATATTAAGTAAATGAAGAGTCTCTTCAGGCCGGCAGGAGACAAACGAGCTTCTTAAACATCGGAGGAGTGGCGGTTTGATCTGGTGTCGGCGGGTGTTTACGACGTAACTGCGGCAGAGTTGTGTTTGTGATGTTACCCATCTAAGTGTGTTTATACTGTGGTGGAGATGGCCCCGGTCTCTTAGCCAGGTGCTGAAGCTCTATGTCTTCTGTTTGAGAGGGAGAGTATGCTTATGGCTCAGGAGTGTGTGTGTTCATTCCCTGCAAGCCTGTGTGTATGTGTGTGGCGGTGCTTCTGGGCCAAATGCTGTCCAGACAGGCAGACAGTGAATGTGTCCACATTGAAGCAGAAACAGGTTTCAGGTTAGAGTGTCTGCTCTCATTCTCCTTCCAGCTTGTCCTCCTGTCTTTCTGTCTCATTCTCTCTGTCTTTCTCTCAGTGATTATTGTCATTCTGGCTGCTGAAAAAAACAACACTACTAGTGGGAAGTGTTAAAAAAAAGGCGGGGGGGATGCTCGGCCGAACTGCGGTGGGCTGGCGGCGGTGGTGGTGGCGGCGGGGGCTATAAGGCCCCCAGGGTGGGTATAGGGTTTTGGTGAGGGCTTGGGGGTTGGTGGTGAGGTGTGCTCGGAGAGAGGGCCCTGGTGTAATCTCAGTGCTGAATAGACGGAGCTCTTAATAGAATCCCGTCGTCCGGCTGCCACCGAGAGAAACAAGAGCTGTAATGGATGGGCTCAGCTCTGGCTCCCACTTTCCCCCCCGTGACCCCTGCGTTGGTCAGAAGTAAGAGCTAAAGAAGCATTGTAGCCTCGGGCCTGATTGAATGGGGAGGGAGGGAGGTGGTGGTGGTGGTGGTGGCAGTGGGGGAGGCAAGGAGGGGAGGCAGCCGCACTGATAGACCAATTTCCCACTACTGCGAGCAGTAGGGCTTGATTGATGAGGGCTGGTGCTGGTGAGAGGAGGCCCATCACATGCGATCACATAAATACTTATTCAGCTCGAATTGGGCCTGACAAGCCTTACGACAGCTTTGTGCTGTCACAGATATCATTGGAAGGAAAACGCTCCATTAATCATGCGTAATTAACTTTTCCAAACGGAGGTTCTGCTTGGAACCAGTAGTCGCCCACTCAGTGCCCAGATAAAAAATTCCAGAATCTTAACTGGGATGGGAGCGGGCCTTATTAAAAGCTCAAGCCAGTTTCCCCTGAGCCGCTCCGTTTGTACAGGAAACGGCTTCATTAGTATCGGTTTAGGGCTCTAATGGGCTCGATACAAAGCCTCCTCTCTCTAACCCAACCGTGTTCAGTGGCCTTACAGTGCAATATCCTGTGAGCGCGCACGGCCATAATGTTCTCTGTTTGAAGTCAGAGCAGAACCCATCTGAACGCCTGCCACTAGTTAACTACCTTGACCCTCCCATAAAGCAGTGTGCTGTGGAGGAGTGAGCGTCGGAGAGCCCAACAAGCTACGTGGTTTCATTCTCTCTCTCCTGGCCAAAGGTAACCTCCCCATGGGAGTGAACTGGACCAGAGCCCTTTTGTTTTAAAGCAGCAGACCAAATGATATGCCTCGTGTTTGGAATAACACAAACATTTACTC
>JAJHUR010115600.1:0-10908 GCA_027495735.1 Lutjanus campechanus | reverse complement strand
AATTTACAGCACAGAGCAGGTCAAATAATGCAGAGGATAGCAGGAGTAGCAGTGTTATTGACAGGTTAGCAAGCTAACAAACATTAACTTTAGCTCACTGGATTTCTGTGTATTTCGGTAAATGTTAGCGGTTTATCTTCGTACCTGTAGATGTTTCTTTAAATTGGACGTCTAGTCTCTGGATGATGACAGTATTTTCACAGCTGAATCATAACTTGCTCTGTATTGTGATGTTGTTGTTCCCCTTTTCTGATTTAAACGCAAAATGATGTCGGAGTTTCCATCCAGCTAAGGTATATAAGCCATAATGATGAACAGCCACTGGCGACTGTTTTAACGTCCTTATCTTACATCATTTACACACGGATCGAGGCCGGTGGTCGTTTCACGTGTTGGTTTGTTGTGGTGTTGTGTCGTAAAGTGTCACAATGCGTGCGCACTGTGCATGTCTCTGCTGCAGTGTAGTATATCCCGTTTGATTTTAAAATGTAATCCTTCTAAGTAATCACCGTTTTTATCAAATATACCGGTAATCTGATTACATGCTTTTTTCCTGTACTGTAACGGATTACAGTTACCTTTTTTTTGTATCCTAATTACGTAACGCCATTACATGTAATCCGTTACTCCCCAAGCCTGTGGGTACGTCACAAGCAGTGTTGCCAGATCTTGCGAGAGAAAAGCGGCCTCACACAAATGACTAAATAACTGACTGTAAATGGGACTGTGTTTGCATGTGATCCTAACTTTGATACAAACTGATTTAAAGTTCTGAATATTAGGCCTGGATGATAAAACATTAGCAATATATATCCTCAATAGCAATAAGAAAACAGCGCGATAAAACGTTGGATAATTTGATGTGTAAATGCACAACATGGGAGCACAGAGCCCCAACTCATCACCAACCTGTAACATCATGGAGCAGATGTTTAGCTCAGTTGGTAGAGCATCCGCCCCATGTATGGAGGCTGTTAGTCCTCTGCAGTGGCCGCTGGTGCGACTCCCGCCTGCGGCCCTTTACTGCGTGTCGTTCCCCCCTCTCTTCACCCCCTTTCCTGTCTATCTTCAGCTGTACTATGAATAAAGGCACAAAAGCCCAAAAACATAACTTTAAAAAAAAACCAAAAAAAAAAAAAACCTGTAACATCCTTGACAACGGAGCGTGATAAGAGTGACATGTGAACATGAACAGTGCTCTCCACCTGACTCATTGAAACAGCCTATCATATACCTGAATGCTATGAGTGACAGGCAAACAGCTTTGGGTTGTGGAGCCAGCAAGCAGACAGATTTATCCTGCGTTTGAATAACATATCGAAAATATCTGTTTGACAACTCATGGCGCTGTATCATGTAAGTAAGAAAGAGAAAAAAATAAGACCTTTCAGAACGAAATTTAAGACTTGTGAACAGAATTCAGTACCTTTTCAAGGCCTTAATTTACGATCATTAAATTTAAGACTTTTTCAAGTTTTAAAGACCCCGCGGGTACCCTGAATGTGTCCCCCTGTCTGGTGCCTTTCAAAATTTTAAACATGTTAGACATTACACCAAAGGACCTTATCAAAAGCCTTCTCAACATCCAAAGTAATCATAGCCACAGCGAGATTCTGTTTCTGAGCTTCCTCGATGATGTTTAGTGTTCGTCTTACATTATCGACAAGCTGTCTCTGAGCAATAAACCCAGTTTGATCTGGATTTATCAGCTGTGGTAAAATTTTTGTGAGTCTGGAAGCTAATATTAAAGATAGAAGTTTGTAATCTGCATTTAAAAGACTAATTGGTCTATATGATGAACAATCCGTTTGATCTTTACCTGTCTTATGTAAAACTGTTATAACTGCTGAATTCCATGTTGCTGCCCATGTTTCATTGTCCAATGCCCAATTAAAGGCTTTACATAGAAATGGAACAAGGTCAGACTGAAATTCCTTGTAAAACTCGGTATATCCATCACTTCCAGGTGACTTATTCAATTTAAGGTTTTTAATATGTTTAGAAATCTCCTCCTCTGTTATTGCCTTTGTGACTTTGGGTAGGTCTAATTTTTGGAAAAATTGCATTAGCTTGTCTTTGTTAACATGGTTTTGGTCAGCATTATAGAGATCTTGATAGTACTGTAACTGATGCCTTATTTTGCTGTTTATTAAGTTTGTATGCCAACAACTTGGCTGCTTTGGGTCCTCCATCATATGTTCTTTGATGCACAATGGAGAGTGATTTTTCTACTTCCATATTTAAGTACTTCATTGCTGCCTTTGGGGAAGGTTCTTCAATACAGAGGCTTCTCCAGAAGATTTGTTTACTTTTTTTTTTACTTTTTAAGTTCTTAATTTTCATACATTTTCTTTCTGTTTTTTCCTAAAAGAGGCATAGGCTATTATTTCTCCCCTTAAAACAACCTTTGCCCCTTCCCATAGTATTACTGGATTAATTTCTTCTGTATCATTATAAGTGACATATTCCTGTAATGCTCTTTTTAATTTTATTTTGAAGTCATTTTCTAACAGGAGAGAGTTAATAAATATCCACATACTTGCCCCTTTCTCCTTACTACCCTTTAGTATCATTTGTAGAGGAGCATGGTAAATACATTTGGCCGATTTTAATAATAAGTGAATGTTTTTATTGGATTTTATAACACATACAGCTGCACACACAGCATGAGAACATCTAGAAAATCGAGAACATCTAGAAACTCAAATGCTTTGCACACACACCATAAAATCCATAAAAAATCATAATAATTAAAATAAACAAGATTAGATTGCCCCCAAAATATTAGCGTTAACGACAATAAGAAAAATAACCAGACATTCTGACAAAGGAAAGCAAAGGAAAGCAATGCATTTGGCCGATTTTAATGCTATTAACCAAAGAAAGATCTCTCGGAAGCATAAAGAAATAATCAAGTCTTGAATAGTTTCCTGTAACTGACGAAAAATATGTGTAGTCCTTTTGATATGGGTTTAAAGTTCGCCATACATCAACTAATCCAATATCTGTAGAGAATTTCCTCATCAAGAGTGAATCTTTTTGGGCCTTGTGTTTTGGACGACTTTGTGAATCTATTTTTTCACTCATTAATAAATTAAAATCTCCAGTTACCACAATTATCCCTTTACTTTGCACAGTAACTAAATCAATAATTTTCTCTATTGTACTTGGACCTTCCTCAGGAGGGTTGTATACATTTAATAGTGTAATATAGTCTCCATCCATCTTCCCTACCACATGAACATATCTACCTTCTTTGTCACAGATTACATTCTCTGCCTCAAAAGTGTTTGCATAGAATAAGTGTTTCAAACATTGTTTTTTTTTCCCCCTTTATAATTTAAGGGGACGTGACAATAGCATTAAAGTGATACTCCACTTTACATGATAACCCACTCAGTATGTACTCACCACTATGCCGATGTGATGATGGGTGAAGGTCTTCAGTTCACAAAACAATTAGTTTTAGGAGAAACAGGGTAGCAGCCTCATCCAGTACAATGGATGGTGGCCATGGATAAAACGTTAAAAAAAAAGCACACAAAACAAACACAAAATGTCTCCATCCTGCTTGTGTGGTGTAATCCAAGTGTCCGCGAGCCGCGACATTAAAAATTAACTGCAAAAGATGGCATTTACACCATGTTTTTAGCAGAAATGTCAACTGTAGCATGTAGCTGGTAGGATGTGAACATGGCGTTGATCTTGCGAGACAGCTGACATTTCAGCTAAAAACATGGCGTAAATGCCATCTTTTGCGGTTAATTTTTAATGTCGCAGCTCGCGGACACTTGGATTACACCACACAAGCAGGACAGAGACGTTTTGTGTTTGTTTTGTGTTCCATTTTAAATGTTTTATGTGGTCACCATTCACTGCCATTGTACTGGATGAGGCTGCTACCCTGTTTCTCCTAAAACTCCAGGATTGTTTTGTGAACTGAAGACCTTCACCCATCATCACATCAGCATAGTGGTGAGTAGGGCTGGGCGATAAAACGATTTCGAAACGGGATCGCGATAAAATGTACGTCGATAACGATGATAAACTATGATCATTTTTACTCAAAATGGATAGACCTAGATCCTTAATCCTTAATCACACCGGCGGACCGGGGTCAGAGTCCGTACCCAAACGCCGTCCTATACAGCTGTACAGCGCACTGTGTTTCGTACTAGACTTGCACCGATTACAGTTTTTTGGGCCGATACCGATTTCCGATTTTCAGAGTGCTTGGACGGCCGATACCGATTTTGGCCATTCCGATTTCATTTTTTCTAAACCACTTTACAGCACACAAGATATTGCAAAAATGTCTAAATTTCTTCTATTAGAAGATTTTAACCAGATTACAACCAGCTTTTCAATAATCATGTCTTTGCTAGAACACACTCTACATTAATAAATAATATATAGCTTTTTGTCTACTGTATCATCATATCATAGCATGTGCTGTATTATTTTTAAGATTTAATTTTCATGAATTCAAGCATGTCTGATTTGAATGCACTTAATACAATAACTTTTGACTCTACCATCTTAATGAGACACATGACAGCTGTCTGCCACCAGCTTTGTGTGGAAATACTTCAAAATATTAAACAATGAAGATGCCAACTGTTGCTGCAACTTTTAGAATCTCAGATAGGCTGAAATTCCAGGTGAAGCGTGAAGCTTCAAGAGCACTGGATTTATACTTCATCCAAAACACGTCGGGGTGAAATACTGCATGTGGTGGATTTACCGTCAGAGGTTGACTGTGGCAAAAAGCGCCCCTCACTGAAGAAAAAATATCTCCAGGGGAATGCATAAATGAGAGCGTTATTTTAGAGGTTTGCTTTTTAACTTTCAGTGATAATTAACTTAATTAGCCTAAGTCTACGATGTTGAACATCGCAGTGCGCGCGGTGCGAGCTGTGTGCTCCGCTCAGCTGTGCAGCCTGTGAATGCGAACGAAGTCTGGAACCAGCTCAATATCATGACTTTGAAAACACCAAATGACTTGTTTTAACGAATTTCGTTAGATTAAAATATGTAGAACTGTAAAATATCACTTCCATGAGGCTGTTCAGTCAGACAGTAACAGATCACGGGCTGAACCTGGCATTTCATTCTCCTGTGCAGCCGCAGCAAACGTCAATTTGCAGACAGCCTGCAGTTTATAATGTTGATTAATATTGAAATAGCAGTCTTCTTCCTCAATAATAATAATTACTAATATCAGCAGAAAATACACTGAAGTGGTCAGGATGGGAAGCTACATACACCGGGACAGAGCGCCTCTGTTTCCAGGACAGAAAATGTAACTTTCGGGAAAATATTAATCCCTACGTTTGATCTTACCGGACGTTTTCCACGTCTTATTTTAGCCTCGCAGGTGTTGCATACTGCAAACTTGTCATCCTCGTCACACACTTTTAAAAAATTCCATACAGCCGACATGGTGTAGGTCGCCAAAGCCGTAAGTTGCACATGTGCGTGTTTGTGCTGTTGATGTTATTGACCTGGGCAGGCTGACATAAGGGCTGACGTATCCCGCGAGGCATTGTGAGGGTTCAAGGACTGCTCATGCTTTGCAACGCATTAGCAGATAACCGAGAAGAATGCGTTTGCAATGCGTTTGCTTAGTGTTTTTTTTTGCTGCCGGCCGGTCGCCGGTCATGGCCGGTCATGTGAAAACTGGCCCGATTCCGAGCACTGGCGATAAATCGGTGCAAGTCTATTTCGTACGTAGGGGTGGGTACTAAAATTCTGTGTTAAACGGTTGAATTACTTAAGACCAGAGTATTGATAAGTTCCGACGTTTAAGTTTTGATGTAATTTATTATCATATGTCTGCAGCGTCTCTCCTCTCTGTGCCACTGCAGCTCCTCCATACACACATACAGTACACACACAGAGTAGGTCACCTGTCTGTATCTGATCTGTTGACTTTCTTTATCAGTAGGATGTTTTATAAAGTCACCTCGAAACCCAACTCGCGTTTTGTTTTGTTTTTTCCATGTAATTCACCCACGATTCAGTTTTCACAGCAGCAGAGAAGCTGCATGTGGAGGAGACTTTATTAAAACAATCGAAACTAATGTGATGCTGAATGACACCAACATGCACTTATAAGATTAAACAACTGTATAACGAGGCTTTTACATTAAACAGGAGAGTCTGTGTTTCTGTCAGAAACTGTCAGACCTTCTCACAGCAGAGTGAACAGGTGAGGGAATGGGAGGAGGGCAGATTGATCATTAATCAATCGCGGATGCTTTCGTCTTCTCGGACCGATTAAAAAAATAAAAATGCCAAAGTTGGTCACAAACTATACCTGAGTGTCCGCACAAGTGTGTGTGTGAGAAACACTGCAGAGTGCAACATCATGCTGTTCAGACAGTCCGCTGACATTGAATTGACAGAGAGACAGAGAGGGTCGTGTCTAGAAGGGAACCCTAGACCTGCGAAAGATCGCGCGAGTTTGATTATTTTATCAGAAACAACGGAAACAAATCTCGCGAGTTTTGCAAATAAAGGGTTCCCTTCTAGACGCGATTGAGAGCGGTGCGCTGCTCCAAGAATAGACAATCATAATTTAACATGTTAATGAAGCATTCTGGTGACTGTTTCGGTTAAAAGTGTGACCAACATTCGTTCATGGTTTCTGCAGACATGAATGCCTTTACTTTGACTTTTGCACTTCAGTAAAAAGTACAAAGCAAGTTTCTACAGTAAAAGTAAAGTTACTTTACTTTGTAATTTCACCTTAGCAATTTTATTCATGTAACAGACCTGGCTTATTTTCTTTTGTTGTAGGGGAGACCGGGGATGGTTGTAACAAAGAGATAGTTGTAACTCTCAGTTTGACCAATTAGAAAATAGCTGTGGTGATGTCATCAATACAGTCCATGCCCACTTACAAATTGAGCTCACTGGTGAAGCCTCATGTCTCTGAGTTGAAAACTGTCTGTTCTGGAGCCAAAAAACGATTTTTCAGGTAAGAAAGTAAAAATTTTCATCACAAATATTTTTTGCATAGTGTCCATTGTGTTGTAGATACAATTGTTTCACTTACATAAGCTCAAGTAGTAGTTTCTCTAGTTTAATTTGATGTGTTGCATTAGTGCTAGCTTTGAAGTTAAATGCTAAAAACAGTAAGCTTTTTAATGGCTGCCTGGCATGGGGAGGGTTGTAACTGTTCTTAAAAAGTGTTACAACTGCATTGTGTGCTTGGAGCACTTTGATAACTCACGGCCAAGGGAAGTGTGGATCAGATCTCAGCATTGTAGATTTTGGGCCCATGAAGCCTGCACCCCAGGCAAGGACAACTACATTTGCCACAACTGCCTATCTAATTAAACATATGTATTATGCCTTAGGCAGTTTGCTTAGTTAATAGTTAATTACTAAGTACTTCTGCACCTTAAAAACACACTGTTCAAAAGTGTTATGTTTATTGTTCAATAGGCAGTTCAACTGTTCAAATGCTTTTTAGTACTTACTAAGTACTTAGTGCAGCTCTGCACCACACTGTTCAAAAGTGGTTTGTTGATTGTTCCACAGATCTCCAAGTGTTCAAATGCTTTCTCACATTAACCTGTTTCAGGCTACAAAACACACACACAACACACACCAGTTATTATTCTTTATTTTGTTTATTTCATGTTATATATATTTATTTATTTTATTTTATTTATTTTTTATTGCAGTTAACTTATACTTTTTATTCATTTTATTATTATTATTTTTGTAGTCTTACAAGTTTATGGTTCCTTCTTTATTATTCATGAAAGTACTTCCATACATTTATTAGTGTGGATCTTTTTTAAGCATAATAATTTAATTGTTACATCCATCCTCAAGTAGTGTTACAACTCACCCTGGTACTGGGGTAGGTTGTACACTTTGTATTTGACATTAATTTACATAATCTGTGATGGTGTAGTAGAAGTCCAAGTGTATGTTATTTATAGCAGACAAATATGGGTACCACATGTCAAAATTTGAGATCTCTAGCACAAAGAACCACTGAGTTACACTTGCTCAAACAAAAAGTGTTACTATCATCCCCGGTCTCCCCTATATTACCATTGCTCTTGGACAAAGCAAAAGTAATTTAATAGAAAAAATTGCAGAACGCGCAATATTTCTTATCCGATTACTTGATCAATTGCCAGAATAATCGATAGATTACTCGATTACTAAAAGAATTGATAGCTGCAGCCTTAGTTGAGACTGTTAAGTCAACATGTGAAACAGTTAACAAAGAAAAAGGAAAACTCGAGTGGTAAGCACTTTATTTTAAGGTGCACAGTTTTTCAAAAACTATTTCAGTTATTTTCTCTATTTTATTTTTTAATGGCTATCTGTATAGATCAGGGGTGTCAAACGTGCGGCCCGCGGGCCGTAACCGGCCCGCCAGAGGGTCCATTCCAGCCCACAGGATGACTTTGAAAAGTGTGAAAATTACAGAGAAGACATAAATTTTAGGGTTGAAACGATGAGATAAGATTAAACAACCATATTAAACAGGAGAGTCTGTGTGTCTGTCAGAAACTGTCAGACCTTCACAGAACAGAGCGAACAGGTGAGGGAGGAGGAGGAGGAGGAGGGCAGATTGATCACTAATCAATCGCGGATGTCGTCGTCCTCTCAGACTGATTAAAAAAATTAAAATGCCAAAATTGGTCACAAACTATACCTGAGTGTTCACACAAATAAAGTCTCTGTGTGTGAAACACTGCAGAGTGTAACATCATGATGTTCACAGACAGTCTGCTTTCATTAGTTTGACAGAGAGAGGGTCGTTTCTAGAAGGGAACCCTATATCTGCTAAAGATCACGCGAGTTTAATTATTTAAGTAGAAACAACGGAATGCAAGAGTTGTGCAAATCAAGGGTTCCCTTCTAGACAGACCGAGAAAGGTGTGCAGCTCCAAACACAGAAAATCATGTCGTGGTGCCAATGTTTTTAATGTGGCGGGCCGCCATAAATAAAACACTATTTACTGAACCACAGAGAGTGACTGAAACACTGATCACTGACCTGCTGTGATGGAAAAAATACTCAGATCCTTTACTTAAGTAAAAGCATTAATACCACAATGTAAAAATACCTAATTAAAGTAAAAATCTTGCATGCGATTGTTTCCTTTTTTGAAAAATCAACATTTTTATTGCTTTTGTTGTATTTTTTGATTACTAAATACAGACCTGCAAACTTCTCTTTTGTATATTACCATTGTTCTTAAATAAAGCAAAAGTAATTTAATAGAAAAAATTGCAGAACACGCAATATTTCGTATCCGATTACTTGATTAATTGCCAGAATAATCGATAGATTATGCTTTAATTTTACTGGTCCGGCCCACTTGAGATCAAATTGGGCTGTATGTGGCCCCTGAACCAAAATGAGTTTGACACCCCTGGTATAGATCAATGTTAAGTGACAATAAATATTGTCAAAATGTTTTTTTTGTAAAAAGTTTTATGTTAATAAACTATATTCTAAGTTCATCTACTGAATCATTTGGTTTCTTCAGGTGTCAGACTTTATCAGGATACTTTTCAAACACAGCATTATCAAATTATATATCGTGATAAATATCCATATTGATCAATACAGGGAAAATTATTGTGATAATATTTTTTGACATCACCCAGTCCTAGTGGTGAGTACATACTGAGTGGGTTATCATGTAAAGTGGAGTATCACTTTAAGATCACCATCAAACAATACAAACAAAATAGATGCAATATGAGTATCCTCATAACCAAGAGAGAGCACTTGTGAAATTCCCTTTAACCCTTGTGCCTGATCCTCAGTTAGTTACACTCTTACCACATGAGGACAAAAATGTCCTCGGACAAAACGCCATAAAAATAGTATACGTTAATATTTTTTTCCAGTTTTTTTTGCATACATCTTCTATTCTACTTCTCCTCTGTTGATATATAACAAATATTCAATTACTTTCAGACTTTTAACCCCTTAAATGCCAATATATAGGGTCCTGTGACAAAAAATGGCTAAAAAAGCACACAAAAAGGGGGATATTTTCAATATACTGAATGCAAACCTGATGTGTTGAGGGGGGATTATTACAGGCTTGGACGTGTCATTGATTAGCAACAATATTGATTTGGGTGGATTTTTAGTTTTTTTGCAATCCCAGTTCCCAACTTTACTGCACACTCTTACCACATGAGGACAAAAATGTCCTTGGACAAAACGCCATAAAAATAGTATACGTTAATATTTTTTTCCAGTTTTTTTTGCATACATCTTTTATTCTACTTCTCCTCTGTTGATACATAACAAATAATCAATTACTTTCAGACTTTTAACCCCTTAAATGCCAATATATAGGGTCCTGTGACAAAAGATGGCTAAAAAAGCACACAAAAAGGGGGATATTTTCAATATACTGAATGCAAACTGGATGTGTTGAGGGGGGATTATTACAGGCTTGGACATGTCATTGATTAGCAACAATATTGATTTGGGTGGATTTTTAGCTTTTTGGTAAAGTCAGATTCTAAACTCAGATAAGACCGAAGTTATCGTACTCGGCCCTAAACAACATCGAAACAAACTAATCAGTGATATAGCTACACTAGATGGCTTCACTTTAGCCTCCAGCACCACAGTAAGGAATCTGGGGGTTACTTTTGATCAGGATTTATCCTTTAACTCCCATATTAAGCAAATTTCAAAGACTGCCTTTTTCATCTCCGTAATATCAAGAAAATCAGGCACATCCTGCCTCAAGCAGATGCAGAAAAACTAATCCATGCATTTGTTACTTCTAGGCTAGATTACTGGAACGCGTTATTATCAGGCTGCAGCAATAAGTCTCTAAAGAGTCTGCAGCTGATTCAAAATGCGGCGGCTCGTATACTAACAGGAACTAGGATAAGAGC
>JAJHUR010115595.1:0-10143 GCA_027495735.1 Lutjanus campechanus | reverse complement strand
TAAAACTTTTTTTTTTTTTTTTTTTTTTTTTTTTTTTTTGTCGTTCCAGCGCGAGCAAGAAGAGACAAACTTACACATATGGAAGTATTTTTCCATTGGAGAGGAGTCAAACGAGGAGACGAGAGGATGTGCTGTAAATCTGTTACAAACCACTGGAAGTCTGTCAGAGATGCGCTGGCACGCTTCCAGAGGGAAACGGAGGTCTCGGAGGTGTTTACGAGTTACAACATGGGCTTTTATATACTGCTGCGTTCGTATGGCCTGAGACGGATCACTCAAAAAGTCTGCTCACTGCCTGCAACGTGCCTCCTCAAAGCCAGCCGGACGTTTTTATTGAGGTCAGAAGGGCGTGATGTGTACAACACCAAAGGCCGAAGATTGTTGTTTAGCAGCACCGGCCAAAGGGGGGCTGGCCTTGAATTAATAGTGTTCAGTTCTGTTCACAGTGTGCTATGCTTTTGCACGCTATCGGTAGGCAGGACCAAAAGCCTGGCAGACACCAACCTGCGGCCCTGCATCCTTGATTAAACAAACCTTCTTCCTCAGGCTAAAGCACAGGAAGGTGCAGCAACTAGTACAACAGCTGCAGAGCTGTCGCGTGCCAGTGGCCTGTTGTTGTGCGGCTCTCATGTCTCTCAGAATTAAAGACTTCTGCCTAAACTATGACAGATATAGTGTACAACGGCGGTTTAGATTTAATTTTGATAGCTTTAAACATTTTGCAGATGCCTGTCGCATTTTTAAGGTCGTACAACGGGCTTGATCCTCCGCCGCTGAGCCAGTTTATGAAGCAGAGGGGTGGCAGCAGCAGGGATACGGGGGCAGCTGTGCAAAACAGACGAGTTTGGGCAAACAGTCTCTTCAATGAGAGCCACCCACTACTGAAGCAGTCTATTAAAATAAGAGAGCATTAACTACCTGACCTTTAAACTAGGGCTGCACGATATGGTATTAAAGTCATATTGAGATTATTTTGACTGATCTGTGATTGTGATATGTGATACGATTTGTGGGAAAGATCATTTTTTTCATTAGAATTTTCATATTTACTGAAAAAGAAACTATCAAATTCGTGATGATGTGATATTTGTTGGGGTCTGTACCAAACAAACATGCTGTCTATCATCTGGAGAGCAAGATTTTTAGACCAGGTCATCCATGCAGCACTACAGCACCTCATTATAATGACATTTTTTCACACTTTTTTTTACTTTTTCAGAAAATATCGATCTGGATATCGCACTTGTCCATACTGCGATTTTGATAATATTGCAATAAAATGTGCATCCCTACGTTAAACACAAAATTTTAAAGTGACAGTTCAAATCAAAAATACATATTTTTCCTCATACCTGAAGTACAAACTATCCATCTAGAACATGGATCTTCGGCGGGGGGTCCGCAACCCCTAAGGCAGGGATGGGCAGTTATTTTTCACGGGAAGCCACATGAGAAATTGATCAGGCTGCTGTGGGCCAGACACTAATGATATAAGGTCCTAATAATTTTTAATAATGGAACGGTCAGGAGTGTTCTGTACAGGGCACCTCTACTGTTGTTCACCCTTTCTGAACTGCCATATTGAATAATGGGCTAATATTTTGTTGGCAATGTCCAAAACCTGATGTCGTACAGCGTACCATGCATGCAGGTTGCAACAATAGTAGCAGCGAAGGTTGAAGAACAACATAAACAACACAGATGCACAGCACTGAGTGAATAAAGTTACAGTTTAATATAAAAGATGATTATCATTACCAATGAACACAGCACTGACCCCTTTCAAAATAAAAGTCTGATAACCGTTAAATGGTCAGTAAAATGCTATTGACTGTTTGCTAGATTTTGAATTTTCCATGATTTCCTTGCGTGCCACATGAAACCTTTCAGTGCGCTGCATCTGTCCCCTGGGCTGCATTTTGCCCAGGTCTGAGAATACACATTTAAACCCAACATATTATTAGTAAAGACAAATCGACCTATTGATATAAATATATCATAAACATTTAATTTAGACAATATTAACAAAAGGCTACCCATGAATCCATGTGCAATCATGTCATCACTACATCACTGTGTTGCACCTATCATAACAGTGAACTAGGGCTGACAATAGCAATAAAATTGCAAGGTAGCCCAGTGCAATATCCAAATCAGATCCAGAGCCAAATCTCATTTTTTTGAAAAAGGAAAAATGTGTGAGAAGGCAGCATTATAATGAGGTACTGTAGCGCTGCATATATGACCTGGCCTAAAAATGTTGTTCTCCAAATGAAAGAAAACTTGTTTGTCTGGTGCAGACCTCAATAAATATCACATCATCATGATTTTAATAGTTTGTTTGTTTTTCTTTCATAAAAACCGTAACACAAAACTGATCATTTCCACTACTCATATCGCATATAGCCCTGCTCCGTCTTTCTATCATCTACGGGGTCCACGGCCTGAAAAATGTCACAGACCCCTGATCTAGACTGTTTTGATGTCAGCTTGTTGTGAGCAGTTGAACTACTTTCTACAGTAGAAAAGTAGTTCCTCCATTAAACTGCCTCGCAACAAGGTCTGTGGATTATCTTGAGTAACCAGGTCATGATTTCTGGAGAGAGACATTGTTTTTTTTGTTTTTTTAGCGCTTTGAGCACCACAAGCCGAGGGTCATCTAGTTCCATTGTATTAGAGAGAAAGCAGACATTTCTGCAGCAGATATCTCCAAGATATGTATTTTTGATTTTGGGGTGGACCATCTCTTCTGAACTAAAAACAGACCAAACTTCAATTATGAGCAATCTTACTACCACATCTCTGGCACTGCTTTCACATACCCTCATTGTGTTGTTTTTTCTTTCTTTTTCTTTTCTTTTTTTTTTGTTTTTTGGACATCAGCCGTGACAGCGGGGCTGGTATTGTTTTCACCCTGGGTGAGTCTCTCTGTGTGTGTATGTGCCATCATGGCAAGATGTGGTAAAGGAGACGCCTACTCTAGCAGGAACTACCAAGAAGCAAGTATTTTGCCAGGTGTCCATATCTCTGTGGACAGATATTGTCGCCAGGATAGTGCAGGAAGTTGGAGCCATTTTTTCTTTAAGATGTAGTTATTCAGGGAAGTTTCACTCTCTTCTGCAGGAACACACTGATCACATTTGCACGCAGTCACACAGCTGCCCAGTACAACCACAGTCTGATCTGCTGCAGATCTGCACTGCCACTGGAGCAGTTGGGGTTACTTGGGGTAAGCTGCTCAAAGGCACCTAGTGGTGAAGTCAGAAGATGGGTGTGGCCTGACCCACAGTACTGAGTACTGAGTCCTCATGTAATGATGTAGTAATGACTACCGAGCTTCCATGGGTCAGAAAGTCAACATTCAAACAGGTCGCAGCTGGTGTGACCCAAGGTGGTTTCTAGTTGAAAAGTATTCTGTTACTTTTGCAATGTATTCATGTGTTAGACTGTAGTGCTTTGTACTACTTGGTGAAGTACCTAGAGCTGCAAGGATCAATCAATTAATCAATTATTAAACTAATCACCAACTATATTACTGATTAATCAGTTTGAGTAATTTTTAAGAAAATATCAGCTTCTCAAATGAGAATATTTTCTGGTTTCTTTACTCCACCATGACAGTAAACTGAATATATTTGGGTTGTGAGTGAAACAAGACATTTGAGGTCATCATCTCAGGCTTTGTGAAACAGTGATTGACATTTTTAAACAGACAACTATTAATCAATTAATCGAGGAAATGATCGGCAGATTAATCGACTGTGAAAATAATCATTAGTTGCAGGCTTAGTGACATCAGGCATTCATTTTTTTTATAAAGACGAAAATTAGCTTATTAGCTAACTCCGATACATGGATTAATGAGCACTGTTCGTGGCAAGTAAGCAAATAAATAAATAAATAAATATCAACTTCATGGTAAAGGCAAGGTTGATTACATCTCCTATTCTAACAGAAGTACTTTTTACACTTTTCCAGGTAATTAAAACCACACACGAGGAATGATGGTGGCTGGTCATAAGAAATGAAATTTCATATCATGAAAATAGTGATTAAAACTGTCATGTTTATCAGTAATATCATGGTTTTGTTAAAAAAGCGCTGAAAATGTTGAAAAAGTACTGAAACACAGTGAAATAATTTCACTAGATTTTATTCTGAAAACCTCTCAACAATCTGAAACGACATCATGTCCTTTGAAATGTGAGTGTTTTTACTGACTCAAAACAAACCCAGATTGCTGCTGCTGTGCCTGCCTCTGGAGGACTGTGGGAACATCGTTTGATGCTGGACAGTATTTACAGACAGTGCGGAAATCAAACACAGTTATCGTGACGGTTCAAATTTGAAACAGTAACACTAATCGTCAGGAAATTCACTGTGGTTCATGATGAAAACGGTAATCGTTCCACCTCAACATCACTCAAAATTCAGGCCTACTATGGGTGAAAAATACTCCAGATTTGCAGTAAAACTTTTGAGATGGGTCTGAAATCTCATCCTTCTTGTCACCCCAATCTTACGCGTTGCCATGCAACTCCACAACTGTGTCGAATATTTTTAAACCTTACGCCTTCACATACCTCAACAAAGGTCACAAGCATTTCTGTCCAGACAGATTTTCAGCAAATTTTGCAAAATAAGCAAATCTAACTTCCCCTAACTAGACTTAGGCTGGGTTTTTTTTTCCCCAAGCATGAGCATATTTGCACCAAACTTAACAACCAGTCAAACAAAACTTTACACACGAAGTGCTGATGAATTCAGAACATCATATTGTGCCCAAACTGCAGACAGCAGATATTTATTATTTAGGCCCGCAGATTAACAGGCTGCTTTTTTTCTTTTGGAAACCCTCTGAGATGAGCAGGCATCTGTTCAAAGAACTTCTCAGTAACTCATCATCAGCCACAAAAACCTGTTTCACCAATCTAACTGACAGATCTGGCTAGCGCCACTGACTGTATCTTTGAAGTGGGTGAGAATATGGGCTGCGGACCCCGTCTGGAGATTTTGTTAAATGAGAATGTGTGAAATAACGGGTGTGTTTACCTAAATATTTTTGCAAACTTTGATATAAAACGTCGGGCCTCACGCAGCAACAGGCTCCTAAATCGTCTCTTGTATTTTCTCTTTCTTTATTTTCTGTTGGTGTGTGGTGGTTTGTTTCTTTGATAATGGCACAGGTAACGCCCACTAAACGCTATATAAGGGCAGATGTTTTGACGTGTTCAAACATTCTGGAACATGAATGGAATGAGAGCGATGGAGCACCGTGATAAAAGGCCGTAAGAGGAACTGAAGCAGTAGTAAAACCCTCATACTGAGATACTGTGTCAGCACAGAGACTCAAAGTAACTGAAGCGGTGTTAAAAAAATAAGTCTTACAGTTAAATAAATTAAATGTTATTATATTTTTTTTAATTGAATAGTTGGTTGTAAAGGAAAAGAAATTAAAGCCTTTTATAATTTCTTTTTAACTGATCAGAGCTTTAAGAAAATCTTTAAATTTCTTTTTATTTAACTTTAAATAAAAATATTTAACAAAGTTTTATTTATAATTATAAATCTTGTTATTTTTGACTTGTCTGATGACCCTTTACTACATTATGGCTCCACAGATGTCTTCAAATTAGTTGTTTTGTCCAACCAATGGTCAAAAACCACTATAATATTGACAATAATATGATATAAAAGAGATAAAAGCAGCAAATTTGTGAGGCAGAAAACAAGGTCATGTAAAATATTACACCTTTAACGGTAAACAGGTGTAACACTGAATTTTCTTTATTGTTATATAACTATAGATATTTTAATTTTAATTATAATTCATGATTATATGTAAAAAATAATTACTATTTTTATAAATAATTATGAATATTCTTTAAAGTTGTTTCCTTGCATTGGACAGACAATTATTAGACTGTGAAAACAAGATTTTTTCTTTATACTGATAAGTGTGCTCTTGACCACTTAAAAAAAACTATTTTGTTTTTATCTCAGAAAAGAATAAATAAGTAAATAAATAAATCCCTAAAATTAAAGGGTACTAAGAAAATAAGAACAAAGTGTGGATATTAAAAAAAAGAGAGAAAGTTTGTTTGAAAATGGTTTCTTGCAATGAGGCATTTATTTCACAAATCTTCCTTAACGTTTCAAGATTTTCCTAGATGCCATGCAGGGTCGATTCCACTGAACCCACTGAGACACCTTCTTTCTTCCTCTGCCCCGACTCGAGAGATGGTGACTGATAGCATCATTTCAGGACGTGTGTGTACAAACAGGCCTGACATGGGTCGTGTGAGTCACCATAATTCCAGTAACACTAAAGTTGAAATCAATGCAAACCACGATTATAATCGCGTAATAACATTTAGTGAAGTTGCCCATCGGGCGCTTTGGGAGGCGTGCTCATGACAGAGATGCTCTGATGTGGGGACCTGATTCAGAAGTGAGGGACCCTTCCAGTAAGAGTTCAGTGGCACACTTGACGGCGTGTTTACTGGTATCACTTCAATGATTAAGCATCACCAAAATAACAACATTCATCTTGTTTTTGTTCTTTAGGAATTCCTGTGGGTGCTTTCAGTCTTACTGCTCCCTTAGTAACTGCAATTACTAACCATCCCTATGGTAATGTTTGGTTAATTATGTATTTTGGTTCAAGTGATACGTGGTATTTTCATTGGCAACTTTCTCTGGAGACAATTGAAGTTTTCATCAGAAAAATTTGATTTACTTATTATTGCACAACAGGGTATTACCACTGGATGGCTGCAGCCACAACCACCCACATTAAATCAATGGAAAGAGATGGTTAACAGAGTGTATTATATGAAATTAATAACTGCTATCATTAATTAAACGCAGAGGTCTCTAGACAGGACAAAATAATGAATGGACTTTGTAAAAAAAATTATTATATTAATACTACAATAAAAATGTTCTTTTCCTACTTATTTATAATTTGAGTGTGGAAATTAGGATTGAAGACTAATGCTCAGTGGTGGACAGTAACAAAGTACATTTACTTGAGTACTGTACTTTGAGTGTCTGTACTTTACTTGAGTATGTGTTTTTTGGAAACTTCTGACTTTCACTCCACTACATTTTAATGACAAATATTGTACTTTTGACTCCACTACATTTCTAGGAAGGTTGTCGTGACTCGTTACTTTTAGTCGAAGCAGAGCTCTGACGTCAGCTGTTGCTGTTATTCCTTCTCTGAAATGCAATTGGCCACATGCTGTGTTCCTCACAGAAGGAAACCAATCACAGTAGCCGCTCTCAACTGGGACTGATGTAAAAGCAGAAATACGTCATCCAGGCGTGCTCTGCAACAAGAACAAGCAAGCTCTCCCTCTTTCACTCAAACAAAACTCTGCAATGGTGACGGCAGGAGAAAGACAAAGAGATGTTATTATAATTGGAAAAAGAGAAATAAATTAAAAGTGTAAAAAAAATTAGTTGAGCTGCAACAATGAATCGATTACTAAATTAATCTATTTTGACTCCTCTATGAAGGTAGACTGTGTATTTTTGGGTTGTCGGCTAAAAACAAGACATTTGAGGACGTTATCTGGGGCTTTGGCAAACACTGATCAACATGTTTCACCATTTTCTGTCATTTTATAGGTAACAACTATTAATCGAGAAAATAATCGACCAATTTAACAATCGACTATGAAAATAACTGTTAGCAGTAATCCTAAAAATTAGGTCTCAAAATCATGAAAAAAACTGAGGGTGTGACCACTCTGCTGTCTCCAGGCCAAAACGCACTAAAAGCTTCAACTGACATGCATCGATTGGAGCCAGAGCCAGAGGACGGTGACAGTATCATTTTTCTTCTGTGTCGGGTTGTTGGAACTGAAATGAGCCAAAGTGAACTGCTGGGCTGATTTGAACGGAGAGAGTAACTGCTCGTTAAGGAGGGTGCGGTGGTGTCGCACATGAGTCAATTCGCGGGGCTTATATGATGCTGGGGAACCACAATGCACGTAACTGAGCCATGTTTCAGGTCTGCCCCAAAAAATCCTGAACACATAACAGTTTAACAGTCCACAATTTAGAAGTACATAGTTCTGTTTTTTTTTTCACATTTTCAGCAACTATTTTCTAACATGTAGGATGTGTTTAGAATAAAAACTCCCTTTTTCCTTTACAAGAAAATATCCAAATGAACAAAATGTAAATGGTACTGTTATGCATTGAGAAAAAAACAAATATATTCTGAAAATAACCAGAAAATATTTGCATGCGTGTTGAACAACACTGATTTCATGTGTCCACTGGTTTCAGTGGCTTCAGCTAGTGTTGACCTGAAACCACCTCTCAATTTCAAACCTGCCCGCTGTGAGATAGAAGTGGATCTCTCAAAACTAATCAAGGTTGGACTGAGGAATCAAATTAATTCTGGACCGTTTCTTTCTTTCTTTCTTTTTTTTCTTTTGAAGAGAGCAGGCCCAGCGCTCGAGACAATGAATCAATTAACCCGAGCACAGAGGGTAACGTGCAAATTCAAGTGCTGTCAGAGTACAAAGAACAAACAAATGGATGAAAACAATGGAATCAAAATTCACTAAATTGCACTAAAAAGCATGACTAACTTCTAACTGCTCCTAAATTTGTATTTGCTGTTGATTAATGTCAGAATTTACTGATGCATACAAACTAACAGACCGGCCTGATTTTAAGACCGAGGAGCCTTAGTTGACCCCTACGACTGCTACTACTTTGTGACTTAATAAGGCAAAGCAATGTTTGCCATTAGTTTCTTTCTCCAGATTTACTCAAAAGCCAACAACAACAACAACTCATCAAGGCAAGGCTCAACAAATATCAGTGGCTAATTATTTATTCAGCAAACATCAGACTGGTGTGATTCATCTGAACAATGACTCATTTACTTACATTTCAGGGTTTCTCCAGCATACGGGATGTGAAGTTTGAAGCGATCACAGCAGGGGCCGGGGGTCAGAGATGTGCATCTGAACATGGGAGTTAAGGTTAGTAACAGTAAACATCATCAGCAAGGATTATGATGAATTAAAGGGTGTGCTGGCCATTTTTCAACCTGCCAAAATAGGGTTATTTTCCCATGTTTTTATGGCTAAGGGGACAAACATTTCTGAAATAAGTTCAGTACTGAGCGAGAGTGCTGCAGCTGTGAAATGAGCTGCAATGTAATCTTCACAGGCGACTGACCTTTCGCTAAGCCCCGCCTCCAAACAGAAACTGTCCAATCATAGAGTAGCAACCATAACTAGGGCAACGCAGGCCTGTCCAGCTTTGCATTTCTCATGTGCACAAGGTGTGCAGTACAGGGTGACACCGGAGCGGATTTTCACTTTTGTCCCGTCCCGCTTCCACAGAAATCCTCCTGCCCCGTCCCAGAATGAATCCCGTCCCAAAGAATGAAAGGAATGATTCCCGACCCATCCCGTTCCTGTCAGTCTACAGTCCACACACAACATTACACGTATGTTCATATATAAAAAACTGTCTATTGTTATTATGATTCCCAGTCCTGCTCACTCCCGTTGAGTTTTTTTCCCGTCTTGTAATGAATTGTGAAACTGATTCCCCATAAAAGAGTCAGCCTCTCGTGTGCAGGAGCGATACTCATTGTTTCATGAGTCTGGTCGGTGGCGTCTTTTTTGTAGTCTCTCATAAACGTGATACACAAGAGCACATGTGTGGGGACAGGATTAAACTTTGTCTTTATCCGCTCTAACGTAAACTGCAAACGTTAGCAAGTTGGGTTCACCAATGCTAACTGCAGTAATGTTACCTCCAGCTGAAATTCTTAGACGCCGCTGCTTTTGCATTTGTTATGTGGAGGGTTACGGCGGGAGGATGTGGGCTGGAGCAGAATCAAAGCGGGCTGACAACCATGCATCTCTCTCTGGCTCACTCTCTGAGGTCTAAGCTGGGTTAGCTTAGCTCTTATCTCAGCTCTCTTCCTTAGCCGATGACCATCTGAAGGTCTGCAGCACTCAGTCGAATCCTTGCACCTCCTTGTCCCATGTTAATGCGTGCATTTTTGTTGTCTATTGTAAACATATGGATGTCGTCTTTCACCATTCTGCCAATTATTGCTGGAGTGTAAGCTAGCTTTAGCCTTAGTGTTTTAGCACTAAC
>JAJHUR010115590.1:1533-13628 GCA_027495735.1 Lutjanus campechanus | reverse complement strand
AAAGCTCACAAAGTTACTCTACCTACACTATGTGCAGGCAGTGTTTTGCCGGAGAAAGAATACATTTCTTGTCCACCCAAATGCATTTGCCCCTTACTTCACAGAATATTTATGTATTGTGAATCTAATGCAGCGTGCGTCCATACAGGGCATTATCTTCCCACCGACACATGTCACAAGGATGGAATTCCCCCTGTTAAGGTTGGCCCGTCAGTGTGGTGTACAGTATTAACACCATTCTTTTGTTTGTTTTTGCAGATTGCTTCATTTATGATAAATAATTTAATTTGGTGCAGTAATGTTATCATTGGATCTCACCTCTCTGCCCAGCAGGCAACTTTATGTTCTGAGCAAGCTTGCTGATGGCTGCTAGTCATAGTTACACAATGTTGCAAAATAATTCCTTCAGCTTGACCATTTATTTGTCACACATAGCTATATGGTTACCTTCTGGGCATGTCTATCAAGTAAATTTACGTACAGCAGCAACACAAAAACACATGCACACACACTGGTGTTGGGGATCGCAGAGAAGCTAACACAGTTCATGCTGCAGTGTAAACGTTCAGAAAAATCAACATGAAAAAAGTCACAGACATCCAATCTACTACTCATTATTTAGCTTCAAATGAGGCTCATCATTCATAATTTCTCTTGCTGTCCCTCAGTATTACATTAGACCAATATCGCCCCACCTTTGGTAGTAGCCAACATGCTAACGCCAAGTTTAATGGGTTAATCTATGAAATAAACACCAAAACAACATAAAACACGGCAAAACTTTCAACTTCCAATTTTGAAGTCAGGTCACCGACAGCTGGTTGATCCATCCCTGAGCTTGAAGCTTTACTGGCCCTCGAATTGCCTGTCGAATATTTTTGAAGCAGTGATTCATTCATTCAACATGCTTTGAAAAAACATGAACATAGTTGTTATTGCGGTTGCTTGCCATCCCAATAGCGCGCTATTTCAAAATTGCAGGTATTGGAACAGCCTTATGGGACACATGGACAAGCATCCAAACATGTGCATAACTTCAGCAAGAGAAAGCTTTGAAGTTTTAAAAAAATGTCTGCAGAGAACTGCAAAACATGTTGATCATCAGAACGTGCACAAGCACAGGCACACATGTTGATACACGATGCACGCGCATATTACACTTGCACTGACTCAGCATCTTCGAAAACATCACATATATTTCAGCGATGCTTTCAAGTGTGTGTGATAGTCCTCTGTGCTTATGTGTGTCGTTTCTATGTGTGTATGCGTGTCTGAGCCCGCTGTATGTGCACTGACCTGTGTGAATAGTGACTGTGTGTGTGACCAGTTGTTCCATCAGCTCTTATTTACTGTCAGTTCCCTTGACTTCTCTCGTTTTGCCCACAGGGCATAAAAACCAGTCCAGTAGACAAGACTTTACTTCACGTCTTGTTATATAAATGTAGGCCTACACTTGCTCTCTGACTAAACAGGCTTTCTTTCTGTCATTTGTCATATGTGAACATCTTCTGTCAGCTGTGCCTATTTCTAAAAAAGAAGTTGGTCACACTTTATTTGAAAGGGTGTGCAAAAGACTGCCATAACATGTCATGACACCTGTCATTTATATAAAGGAGTCTTTATTAATGATTATGACTGTTGTCAGTAAGTATCATTTGGCCAATTATGTCATCTTTAATGCAAAGTTGAGAAATGCTGTAATCTAAATCACTCTGTAAGCTAACTCTCCTTGGTACTGTGCTCTGTCATCAAACTGGCCCTATAACATTTACTGACATCTTTATGAGAGGTCCAAATGGTACCACTGTACTTGGGGTCCAGGAAATTATGCGTGACATCCATACCAAATCATTTGACAGTGTAATAAAACTTAATGATACCTTAATTATGAACCCAAAATGTACCACTTTACTTTACTTCAAGGGAAGTATTCATGACATTAGACTGTAACCGTGCCATGATACATGTCATAAACATGAAGGAGTCTTTATGAATGTTTATGACTGTTGTCATTAAGTGTTATTCGGTCAGTTATGCCATCTTTAATGTAAAGTTGACACTGTCAACAACTTGACATTATTCAAGACAAAAATGTGTTTGTAATGATGACAAGCTTACAAACCTGTCAGTGTCTCTGTCATGAAAACTTAACATTATCAAACTGTTCAGTTTTATGTGTTAACATTACATTACACTGTCATATGTGATTGGTTTTCACATTGGCCATCATAAGAACATTATAAGCACTTCATGAATATTGACCTTGACCTCAAGTAAAGTGGTACATTTTGGACTTCTTATTAAGATGTCATTAAGTTTTATTACACTTTAAAATGCTCTTATAACAGTGTCATGAATAATCTCCTGGACTTCCAGTAAAATAGCATCATTTGGACTTGGTTTAACTTATAAGGTTATTTAGCTTACAGCATTTCTCAACTTTGCTCTTTCATGTCATTTCAGGACTCTTTCATGTCGATGGCAGGTGTCATGACATGGTTATGACATGACATATATACACCCCTTCCAATAAAGTGTAACCAAGAGGTTTTCTGTGAAGCTCACAGAACATCACATGAAAACATACAATACTCATAATAACTAGAGAGAGAGAATAAAGCACACGAAATCCATCAGCATGTTTTCCCCAAACCACAGATCCTCAAAAACATAACTTTTTAAGTAAAACTTTGTAAACACCGGATTAAAGATGACTCATAAGTCAACTAGAAACCCACAATGCGGTTAATTTCCATTGCCAGCAATCATTTTTTAAGCGTAGGTGTGAATTTTTTAAATGGTGAATATTTTGTTTTGGAAAGAAACTCTTCTTAGTGCAGTCAGTGTACAGATCGTCCTGCGATCAACAGGACTTAATACTTTTAAAATGTTTCCAAAAACCCTTCAGTTGGCTTCAGGAAAACTCTTTAATGTGATTTACAGCTATGTGGTGTTTGAATATCAGGAAATTTTTCTGACACATTTTTTACATGAAGTTATTTTTCCTTTCCTAAAAATGTAACCTTATCCCCTGGCAACAGGATAAATGAAACTCTCTTCAAACTGTTGGTCGGCTTCCTCAGTCATTCATCTCTCTCTCTCTCTCACACACACACACACAAACACAGAGAGTAAAGGGTGAAAGGGAAGACAGTAGAGGAGAGAATGAGAGGAGGTGAGAATGGAGACGTCGTTGGGACAGAAGAGGGAAAAGAAAAGGAGAAGAAATGGACAGAGAGGAAGAGAGAGGTGTGCAGACTTTTGTATGAGGCTGACCTAGATAGAAGGAGAGGATTGGACACACTCTGTCTCTGGAGGGACACCGTCACAGCTGCAGTGGACTGTGTGTGTGCGTGTGTGTACGTGCATGTTTATGTATGTTTACAGCAGAGTATATGATGTGCTCTCTTTATAGTATTAAAATGTCTCCAAATCCTTTGAAAAGTAGTGAGTTTGTTCGAGTGTGTGTGTTGCATTGTGTATCGGGAGGAGGGAAGTGAGACAGAAGGATGAAGTCAATGAGCCGAGCAGAAAGCCCAAATAGAGAGAAGGATTTTCAGGAAGCTTTTTACATTAGATGAATGTGATGAATTTTGTCACTGCAACTCTGGGCCATAATATTCACCTCTTTTTGTTTTATTTTTTTAATTATTGAATCATTTGCAATTCAATTATTTGAACATATTTACTACATCATACACAATTTCATTTTGATTGTTTGTGTGTGTGTGTGACTGTACTTTTAATATCTACTTTACAGTTGCACTGTCAAGCATGTGTATATGAGTGTGTGTCAGAGTGTGTGTTTGATGCTTACCCATTGAAAATCAATACTGCAGCACAGCAATTTACTGCCATCACAGGATTGGTGGGTGGAGAAGTATACACCGTCCAATCAGAGTCCTGAAAAGTCTATGGTCAGTGGGCTTATGCCTGAGACTGGACAGGAGTGTGCATGTGTTTGTGTGTGTGTGTGTGTGTGTATTCAGTACATGTGACAGGAATAGCAATGTATTAAAGCAGCAGTTCCTTTCATTGAGGCAGTATGAACCGAAAAAGTGACACAAGTAGAGTGAGTGAGCTAAAGATAGTAGTTCTGTACTTTGTACTTGTCATGGTTCGAGCTGCTGGACATATCCTGAGCTCTCTCTACATTTTGAAGCAAACTCTGCAGTATATTGCACCACATTAATAAATTATAATCATGGTAATAAGTTTTATTTATACAGCACATTTCAAAACATATTTACAAGATGCTGCACATGGTTGAACTATGTACAGGACTTTTGTATTTCAGTCATAACCACGAGTTTTGATGAGCTACTGTACTGTATCTCATGCATGAAAACACAAGAGCTTGGTTCATTATTCATACGAGAATGAATGCAGCAGAGCTTATGTGGTTAAAGAGTCATGGCTGGAAACAGATGGAGCATCTGTGAGAATCATCCATAGGTTTGTAACACACCATGAAACACACCTCTTTAAGCCTTCATATTAGGGCTGCAACTAACAATTATTTTCATTGTCAATTAATTGGTTGGTTATTTTCGTGATTAATGAATTAATAGTTGAAAGATATTCAGTTTACTGTCATAGAGGAATAAAGAAACCAGAAAATATTCGTATTTAAAAAGCTGTAATTATCAAAGTAGCTGGCATTTAATTCAATAATCGATTCATTGTCACAGTTCTACTCAGTATTGCCTTTTACTCATGGAACAACATGAATCAAAACTGGCACACAACACAACATTAAAAGGTGGGTCCATGATTTATTTATTTACTTATTTATTGAGATTTTTATATAATTCCATAGACTCTCAGTAGTTTCCCTCACATATTCAAACCCACACATTTCAAATTTTGGTCGAAGTATGTATGTTTTAGTATCAAAGTGCAAAATTTTCCCAAGCTCTTTCAGAGTTTTTAAATTAATTTAGCCCAAAGGTCTGTGGCAACAAAAAGTTACTCTGATGACACCAACTTTTATGTACATACTACGGGCCTTTGTCAACACAATGTTACAGTTCCATAAACATCCCACCTTCTTTTGTATCTTTTAGTTCTACATTCTACAAAAACAGTAAACAGTACTATAGCAGGCTAGCTCCTGAGGTATGGGTTTATTAAGTCTACTCAAACCAGAAACACAAAAGGTGAACTATGAAAAAAAAAAAAAAAGGTGGGGGTTGGATTTAGGAGTCAATGGAAGCAGGATTTTAAGTGTCTAGAATATGACACATCTAAGGACCATCCCACCTGTTTACATAAGTTTAAATTTGAGCCTTGGGTCTATCCTTGCCTTTGTCCCATGTGACCTGTTGTAGGTTTCTGCATGATGACATTGCTACATATAAACCCTCAAGGTTGAAGGAGGGGAGGAGAGGGCATCAGTGCTCTAACCTACGTCACTGCTTTTTGCTAATGGCTGAGTGGGAGTTTCCATTTGAAAACCCTGGAAAAGAACGCAGATGGAAAAGAACGCAGATGGAAAAATCCGCGGGGCTCATATTCTGAGAGACCAATTAGTTTTCTGTTGTGTTCAGTCTTCGCTACTTTTTCATTTCAAGCCACCATCTAGCTGTCACTAGAGAAAATTCATGTTGAGACTCTGCATTAGCATATGTAGCCGTGGGGATTGCTGTTTTGACTTTGCACACTGACCACATCTGAGTGTTGCACTCAACAAGTTACACATGTCTTCTGTCTTAGGCTTTATCTGTCAAGTGGTGACAGCCTGATTCTGCTCTCCCTTCCTTTCTTTTCCCTTCCTGCTCTCTACCTGCTCCATGTTCCTGAGCTGACTGAAGGCTTTGAATGTTTTATATGCTGAGTCTAAGGTTGGAGGGGATGGAGGGAAGAAAGAAAGGTGAAAGTTAAGGCTGCGGTTAACACGCAAGTTGCTACAAGGGCTTGTGATCCTTTTTTTTCTTTCTCTCTTAACTGCTTCTTCCTTTATTTATTTGTCCTTCTTCATTATTGGGGCTGCAACTTTTTTTTTTTCATTATCAATTAATCTGCTGATTTTCTTGAATAATCAATTAATCATTTAGTATATAAAATGCCAAAAAACTGTTGAAAATGCTCATCACAATTTCCCAAAGCCCAAAAGTGATGTATTTGAATGCTTCTTTTGTCCAGCCATCAGTCCAAAGCCCAAAGACTCGTAATTTACTATCATAAATGACAAAGAAAAGCAACAAATCCATACATTTTAGAATCTGGAACATGTAAATATTTGACATTTCTGCTTGAACAATAACCCAAGCAATTAATCAATTTTCAAAATAGTACAAAAATACATTAGCCTATAACAAAATAGGAATGTTTGCAAAATCTGTATCTGAAATTCGAGTATTGTTTCTACTAAGCAAGCAGTATATGTGCTGTCACTTCTGTACTCATTGAATATTCCCTTTCCTAAATTATTAACCAATCATGAGTCAGAAAAGCGTGTGAACAGGAAGTTCAGCATGGTCAAATATGGCCGCCGGCTCCTGCATGCTTCTCCAAGGGGGACTCTGGGTAGAGGGGCTAGGAACGGCTCTTGCTCTGTGTGTATATGTGCGTATGAGTGTGTGAGTGTACTTGTATCTGTGGGACAGGGTGACGCATCATGCGGCAGTAGTCTGAATATTTTAGCAGGAAACATCAGTGACGCTTTTCCCTCTCTCTTTCATCATTCTCTCCCCTCTTGCTTTCCTTTCTCAACATTTTTCTCTGCCATCGTTCTCTTTTTTTTCAGTGTGATGAAAAGAGAAAAAACTATCAGAACAGTGGTTACAGTCTTTGCTTTGAGTAGAAACACATGGTTCTCTAGTAGCCTGTAGATGCAAATGAGATCAGGAGGAAGACAGCTGGGCTGGGCACACGCACATGCACACACACATGCACACACCTTTTAAAATGAATTTCTGGAAACTGATAGAGTGCAACCCCAAAACGTTCCCTCTAGCGGCTCTGGTTCCTACGCTGTGGTTCCTTCAGGGGAAGACGTTCTGCAGAGGGCTGTTTGTGCAATTTACTGACATCACATGCATCTTCAGTGTAATCCTTTCAGCATGCGTATGTGCATGTGTATGTGTGTGTCTTTATACCAACATAATCCCTGTAGTATACACTATACACATTGTGAAGTGTTTGCATTTTTACTGAGTATTCAGCATAATAGCCTGCAGCATCAAGTTTATTCTGTCTGTTTGTGTGTATGTGTGTGTGTGTGTATGAGAGAGAGATGGACAAAGAAAAGAAGATTTATGTTGGTGTGTGTGTGTGTAACATTATAGTCTTGCTTTAATTCTATTTTTTACCGCGTGAAGAATAGAAGACAGCTCAAGGTTTAGAACACACACAATGAAGTCCCACTGGACTCTTGGGTGACCATACTGCAAACCTGGCTCCTCCATACCATGTAAACACCATCGCACACATACATGCATGTATGTTCCTCATAACATGCCAGGAAAACCAAAAACAGTACAAATCTATGCACACTGCACATTTCTCATACTTCTCCATTTTTCTGTATTTCTCCTTTCAATTTAATAAGCTCCACTGGCATAAAAAAAACAGTGCATTTATTGCCAAAGCAAACAAATATTAACAATAATAATAATAAACACATTGATTGTAAATATCTTGTGATGACAACAGTTACAGTGCCAGCAATAAATCAGTCATAAAAGAAACAAACAACAACAAAAGTCAAATTGAACACACTCACAAAATACAGTATTTAATCTAACGGTGTTTTCTTTCACTCATCATTCTTTCCATTTTACCGTCTTTGTAAGTCTGTCTGCTAGCATCACTCTCCTTTTTCTCTATTTTTTTAAATTAGCATGAGCAATAATGGCCTGCGTTTTCAAACACACAAAAGAGCATGAGAGGATAAGGAGGTATATTGTGTATTTTTCCCATAAAAGACCAAAACCAACAATGAATTGATTCTGCTAACACATATTGCTTGTGTGGGAACCTGATATAGCGTAGTGCTCTCTCCCACATAGACCGTAGTGCTGCCATAAATATTCAACATGATACCAAATCTGAGGCTGATGGTCCTCAAGAAATGCACTGCGTCCTGCAGTTTGAGTAGTGTTTGCTAAAAACTTTAGTGGCCAGCTGCTTTTTCAGGAAATTCAACTTTTTTTTTTAAAGAGTAAAACAATATATTAAGTAATTTCCCCTATGTTCACTGCGGCCAGTGGCCACCACACAAAATTACATTCTCAAATTTAACACTTTGAGTTTCTTTGTTTACATGCCAATGTAGACTTGCTGAAGAATACTTATCAGTTACTTTTTGCAATCAACTCTTCACATCGGCATAAATTAGAGCCACCACACAGCGTTTATTAAAAAGAAAATACATCACTTCTAAAGCTGGTTTAACTGTAACTCCTCTTATTTCTTTCTCTAAAAATAGCAGTGAAAACACCAGGAGCAAATGTCAGGAGTTTTTATTTAAACAAAATTGTGACTGGTGTGTTAACTGCTTGCCAAGACCTGTTGTTGACAAGCAAAACGGAGTCTGGTGCGGTGCTCACTCCACATAAAACACACCAGGCTACATTACATCACCTTAAGCAAACTTCACTCAGACAACGAGGGAAGAACAGCATCACTGATGTGTATTACCTCAGTAAAAAACACAAAAACACAGAACCTGTCAGCACGTTAGCTTTTTGTTCATGGCCAAACCTGTTTGTTACCAGTATTGACGAAGACACCTCACCCATCTCTCCCCTGCTCTGCTCCGTGTGTGTGTTGCTGAAACAGAGAAGAGACACATAGTGCAACTGTAAATTTAGTTAACATACTCACAATCAGCTGAAATGAAATGAAGGCACTTAAATTAGGTAACAGAAATAAAATAATTTCTTTGTTTCAAGGGGAGCTGGGGGTCTTGTTAGACGGGATGCCCAGTGGGTTTGGGATTGAATGCCACAAACAGGGTAAGGAAGTTAGAAAGTGTTAAGAGATGGCCTAACACATTTTTGGTTTGGATGTATGCATAGGATTTGCTGGCAATAAGAAAAATACATGTAAATGCCACCCTTTCCCTTTAATTTTGACTAGATATGGCCTTTGTCATTTTGTGCAAAATTCACGGCCACCATAGTTTCTCCTACACATTTGGAAGGGGAGGATGGGATGATGTTTCCAATCTGCATCACCGTCCCCAACACACTGGTCCTTTTGATCGTAGGCCTTGAGGACTTGAAAAAATACAAGTACCCTCCCCAAAAATGACTGTATTACAGTAATGTAAGTAGTTGTAATTCATGACTTTCACCTCTGGTATTAAGCCATAAAACTGGCAGCAGAAATTGGGTTTAAATTGATCTATGGGAGGTGTAGTGCAAAAACATAGCAGTGGAAGATTACGACTTCAGCCGCACTCATCATCATTCATGTATGAATTTGTCATTTTCACAGACATTCACATGAGCAATGGTCTGTGAGAAGCCCCAGAGTTCTCAGAGCAGAAAGAGAACAAAGGTGTTTCAGTCCCAATTTCAAGTGTGTCCTTGTCTGCTGCCTTTTCATATGTTTTCAATATTGTTTTCATAAGATATCTAAACACATGCACACACACACACACAGACAGACAATGTAACACAAAGTCTCTAAATTTACAAACTTGTTGCCTTGGAAACACTGAGGTAGGCTTTCTGCCAGCTAGTTAACACAATGGAATTATAGACACGTGTGTGTGTCAGTGTATGCGTGTGTGTTGGACACAGCCGTGGAATTGTGAGTGTGTTCTCTCCACGTGCTGCGTTGCCTCTCTGTTGTCTCGCTGCCAAGATACTGATAGCTTCAAGATGTAAAAGAGAGAGAGGGGGACTAAAAGGAGAATACAGCAAGGGGAAAAAAATGACACAAAGTGGACAAAATGTGAAATAAAATGAGGCAGAGACATCTTGCTACTGCTTGCTTCACTGAAACCAAGCCCTGAGAATTCACAGGAGACTCACAAATCACCAGCACTGGTTTTAAAAGGCAAAGTCAACCTTCTCCAAGGAGACTCTTTAAAATGAGCTAGAATGAACTCAGTGCCATTACATGACTTTATTACACGAGCAACATGTTCTTGTGGTTTGTGTCTGTCTGCAAAAGGCTGCTCAGAAAAGACAGAAAATTACACAATTTAAATGAAAGTCAGTGGAATCTTCTGTCTAAATATTAGATAAGGTTAAACTCAGGTTTAATTCACATTATGTTTAGTCACGTTTACCGACTTCCTTCCTCACTCTCAGACATAACTGACATGGTCCGTGTTTTCCTAGAAGTTATAGCAGCCATCAAGTTGAATTTATGAAATGTACCTTTGTGACATGCTGTATTGCCTAGATATGGGAGAATGGCTTGGAATTCTTGAATTAGTTGGGCAGTGCTCATTCTGTGGACAGACACATGTTGCTTAGCTCCTGTTTACAGTTACCTCTCATCTTGAGTATAAAGGTTAGGTTGTGTATGGCTTCTGTTTTGGTCAAGTATAATAAAAAAAAAGGTAGCTGCACAACTAGGCTTGGTAAGGTTCATGCGTAGCTTATGTTGATAAATGACAAGCATTGTGGATACCACAGTAACAGTGTGGCTGTGAGTTTTTAATAGTCTCTGCTAAGCTCTTCAAGCTAACTCAACCACAAAACACTCAAAATGTTACAAAACGAGTTTTTAGACATTTTCATGCAGAAATGTTTCATATTATAACTTTAAACACTACATGGCCAAAAGTATAGATACTCACATTATATACTCACATCTCATTCCAAAAATATTGGCATTAATATGCTGCTCTAACAGCCTACACTCTTTGGAAAATGCTTTCCATAAAATTTTGGAACTTGACTGCTGAGACACAAGAGCATTAGTGAGGTCGGGCATTGATGGTGGGCGGTAAGGCCTGGCTTGCAGTCGGCCAGTTCATCGGAAAGATATTTGATGGCTATATGCAGGCCGGTTAAGTTCTTGCAGACTTAAACCAAGAAAAATGATTTCCTTATGGACCTTGCTTTATGCATGGGGAAGTGGTGGGTATCGTTTCAGAAATTACGATACCACTACCAGTACCAGTACTCTTAAAGTGATACTGAGTGCTTCTTTTGATGCTTTTTTTCCCCTGTCATTTGATACTCATCATGTGAAAGGTAGGATTCCTGAAATAATCTTTCCTTATTTTATGCATTTAGTTCTATCAGCTGCCCCAGGTGTGTACTATAGCCATACTTTCAAACGTTTTGGCAGCATCTTGACATGCTGAACTGCTGTCAAATACACCGCGCTGAATGCCACCAAACCACAGGCAGTATGGGTTGTAGCTGCTGCGGTAGTGGGCCAGTCACACCTCTCACTAAAACAAAGAATGCTTGCAGTGACTGGCTATGAGTAAAATCATACAAATGAAGACTTTTTTCTAGATCTGGGTAGAAAAAGGGTTGAATGTAGGTATCGTTTGACTGAAGAAGTTTCATTACTACTTGACACTGAGTTATTTCAATCAATACCTTAAAGTATTGAGTACTGATACACAGTCCTAGCACGGTGGCTTTGTTAGGTTGAAACAGGAAATAGCTTTCTCCAAAATACTGCTACAAAGCTGGAATTACTGTATGCTTAGCATGAACATTTCCCTTAACTGGAACTAATAGCCTAACCATAACCATGAAATACAGCCCCTGTACATAAAAGTTCTTGAATGTATGTGCAGGGATGTGCATATACTTTTTGCCACATGGTGTACATAGCATACTGTAGTTGGTCCTTCCACGCTTCCCAGTATCTGACTTGTTTGCTAAACAGAGATGAAATCTGTTTATACTGAAGTACTTCTCTCTAAAGCTGATCTCCTGCTTCAATGAGCCAAAACCCACTAAAAATATGAAAATATATATATATATATAAAAAAGTGTCGAGATCATGCAGCTAATCCTGCTAAGCTTTGAACAACGGCCCAGAATGTGTCCCTACCCACAGGGGGAGAGGAAAGGGGTGGGAGGGGTATGTTTGTGAGTGTGCATGCATTTGTGTGTCCCTCAGGTCTTGCTATCCATTGTTAACCCAGGCCGCCAGTCTGAAACAGA
>JAJHUR010115586.1:0-11824 GCA_027495735.1 Lutjanus campechanus | reverse complement strand
AGAATTAAGGGTATTCTGTCTAGACAAGACATGGAAAAACTTATTCATGCATTTATTTTCAGTAGGTTAGATTATTGTAATGGCATCTTCACAGGTCTCAACAAAAAATCAATCAGGCAGCTGCAGTTGATTCAGAATGCTGCCGCCAGAATCCTTACAAACACAAGGAAACTGGACCATATTACACCAGTCATTAAGTCGCTACACTGGCTTCCTGTAAGACAAAGGATAGATTTTAAAATATTACTGCTGGTCTACAAAGCACTGAATGGTCTTGGACCAAAATATATGCTCGATTTACTGGTTCCTTATGAAGCACCGAGACCCCTTAGGTCATCTGGAACTGGTTTGTTGTGTGTCCCAAGAACAAGAACCAAGCAAGGTGAGGCAGCATTCAGTTACTATGCTCCTCACCTGTGGAACAAACTCCCTATTGATCTGAGGTCTGCTCAAACTGTCAGTGCTTTTAAATCAGGGCTGAAAACACTATTATTCACTGTGGCCTACCTGTAGATTAAAATTGCCATACTTTACTGTATGGCAAGTGGGTAGTATTGCCATATGCTATACTCTGTGGCTTTTACTTTTTATGTATTGCTTTCTTCTTTCTTTATTTTTTAATTATTACTGTTTGTTGCTTTTAATGTTTATGTAAAGCACTTTGAATTACCACGTGTTGAATTGTGCTATATAAATAAATTTACCTTACCTTACCTTACCTTACCATAATAGGCATTCCTGTTAACATGCTAACAGAAATTAGCATTGTAATTGACATTAATTTATATTATTATCTATTTCTATTTCTGCTATTTTCTATTTTATTTACTGTATTGTTCACTATACTAAATGAACAAGAGCAGTTTAATGTAGCACTTTACTTGAAATAATTATTTTATTTCCTGTTTTATATACAGTGTAGCAATGATGCTGCTGTGATGCAGGACATGATTAATCTTTTTTGTGTTCAAAAAGCAAACTGAAGTCAAACAATATCAACCTACAACACTTAAGAATAACACCACATATTGAATCTGTTCTCAAGTATCATGATAGTATAAAATTGAGAGATAAGTGTCGCCTCAGCTCTATTAAAGAATAAAGCCAAACTATCAACACACAGAATCAAGGTGGACAAACTTTTTCTACAAATGCCTTTTTCACCATGAGGACAAAAACAAGAAAATTAAATTACGGAAATTAATCATATAAATTAAGGATTTCTACTTGTCTATATCACAAAAAGTTTTTTTTTCTTAAGTTAGCAACTGCATTTTAGTGGAAAACGTACTATAAAAACAAACAAAAAAACATGTCACTGGCAGAAGTAAATAAAAATAAGTTGTATAAATGAGTCAGTATCAGTTCTCTTACTTTGTGTCTGAGGGTTCAGGTTCATTACTGAAGTTCAGAGGTGGCTCTCTGGACAAGTCACTCCTCATAGACGGACAGCTGGACACTGGAGACTCTGCTCTCTGTCTCTTGGACTGAACTCTGCAAACACAAAGATGTTTTAATTATAATTATTAATAATTAGTAATTGAGTAATCTGATAAGAAATATTGTGTATAACTTTATTTTTACTTAGTTTTCACTGAAGCACAAAAGTAAAAGTAAAGGCATTAAAGCTGCCATAGGTAGAAATCCTGAAAGCGGTTGATTTTTGAGTCTCATCTGAGTTAGGTTTGGTTTTCTGTGTTCTCAGCTCCTCCCACTAGATGAGCAGCACGCGCTTCATGAGCGCAAGTAACCGTTAACGAGGCTCGTGAGTGAGCACAGACCGACAGACATCAACTGTGTGTAATAAAACAGACACCTGGCAGTAAAAAACACCGACAGAGGAGAGAAACTACATTTAAAAACATGACGAAGTTATAAAAGTACAGAGAGCTGAACATAAAGAGACTTTTAAAAACGTCTTTCTCTCTGCTCTCCTGCACACACCAGTTCAACACCCGCTTATTGGAGGGGGACAGACAGGAGGCTCGGGCCACGGTCAGCGCCACAAGGAGCCCGCAGCCCGCTTGGAGAGGAGTCGGGCTCGCGGTTCATGTTGGCGCGGCTCTCCGCGATATAAGCGGTCATGAAAATGCAACTTAGCGGCAACACGGTTTGACTCGCGCGGCCTAAAACGTCAGTACAGAAGCACAGTGTCATTTATTCACCATTTAAACGGCGCGGTTGATTCCTCCATGGTGCTGCTGCACACAGGTTTACAAGCAAACACGAAGATAAATCCACTTTTTAGTCCCAAAAGTTTAAGAAACAGACTCTGAGCTCTCATCTGGCTGGTCAGAACGTCCGCAATTGTTTCGTGAACCGCTGCTGCTGAGAGGCCGGAGTAAAAATAAATCCACTTTTTCATCTCAAAAGTTTCAAAAACAAATGCTGAGCTCTCGTCTGGCCGGTCCGCGGCTCCGTGATTTCTTCATCGTTGCTGCAGTAATTTGAGTATTTGTATTTAATTACTTCCAACCCTAGTGACTGACAGCTGTAACAGGATTTCTACTACTGCAGCTATTGATTATTTCATTGATTAATAAAGTAATTGAAGAACAATAGTAAATAGAGAAAATATAATAAGTCTAAAAATGAACAATACTTTTCTTGGTGACTGACAGCTGTAACAGATGCTAAGAAGAAGATGAGATGAAGAATTCCTACTTGTCTATATCACAAAAAGTTTTTTTTTTCTTAAGTTATCAAGAACATTTTAATGGAAATTTTATCATAAAAATACAAAACAAACAAAAAAACATGTCGCTGGCAGAAATAAGTAAAAAATAAGTTGTATAAATGAGTCAGTATCAGTTCTCTTACTTTGTGTCTGAGGGTTCAGGTTCATTCCTGAAGTTCAGAGGTTCACGTCTGGACCAGTCACTCCTCATAGACGGACAGCTGGACACTGGAGACTCTGCTCTGTCCTCCTCTTCCTCCTCACAAACACTCATCTTCTAGTCTGCAGTCAGTCTGAGAGACAGAACACAAGAGTTCAGAACACAAGAATGAAGTTTGTTCAACAGACACACATGACTGTAAGAACAGGAAGTGGCACGTTATCTCTCTCTCTCTCAGACACACAGTTCGTACACAGGACAAAGAAACAGGCAGCACTCCACCTGTCAGTTTTATTTTAATCTGTACCTGTTACAGCAGCTTTAATGAGTATTATTCTGCAAGTTAGCTGTGAAAACATTCACTCTGCCTCAACCTTCAGTTCTCATACTTACAATCTGTCAGCAAAAAATGGAGTTTGAGCTGAACACTTTTACTTTTAAATTCACTGTGTTCCTCCTCCCCTCTACATATACAGGAAATAAGTCACATGGTGTTCAAACAGCTCAAATTTATAACACGATCTGTTCATGAGGATCTTTTCTTGACATGAACAGACTGAATTAAAAACAACATATGGCATATTATCTTGTCTCATATTATCACACATGATCTCATCTTTATGTTTAAATCACATCAAAGAAAAAATAACTAAAGTGTTTTTTTTCTGTCATGTTTTCTTTAACAGAGTTACAGGGAACTAAAACATTGTTGACCATCAGCTCCTTCATATTCGTCAGGATCTGGAACTGCTTCATAGTCTTTATTTTTGGGATACTCCCACCTGTGGGTCACGACCCGGTCTTTACAAATAATTGTTATATGCAATACAAATTTTAATGCATTCATGTGGTGTCAGACATGGGAGAAATTATTTTGACTGGAAAGATTCAGCTGAATGCCCCCTCGAGTCAGAACAACAACTCAGAAAGTTTGAGAAAGTTTTGTTACACGAGTTGTTTTCTGTTGACATCACACATGTAGAAATATAGTGGACGAGAGTAAAAGTCTGACTGATAAAGTTTTATGAATTCATATATTGAAAATATTGCTTGATCACATGTAATTTGTAACGTTGTATTAAGTTGTAATGGTTAGTTGCTGTCCATGTACAGTGACCTAAATTAATTAGAAATGTTATTTATTAGCATTAATTCGGTGGCCCTATTTTCCGGTGCGCACAGCTTCTATTGTTACTATTACAGATTGTCAATACTGTCAGTAACATTTCATATAATCTAAATAACAATAATATAAGGCTACTGTTTCAAAATTCAAACAATGTGTTTATCAGTTAGAGCAAATACAAGAGATAAAACCTGGAAATCAACAGGGGGGCACGAGTAATGTTTTTCTCTGCCTGACACACACACACACACACACACACACACACACACACACACCGTCATGCTTATAAAGGCCAAGATGCACTAAAAGTGTCCTAAAGGGGAGAAAACTTCACAAACGGCTAACAAAGACTGAGAAATTATTCAACCCCAATAAAAGATAAACATTAGACCACAGTCGCCCAGTTTGACAGTATTTTGTCGTAACACCACCACCCCCCCCTCCCGAGAATCGTTTTTATTTTTTTTGTGTGTGGGTTTGAAGATAATAAAGTCCCCATAATCAATCAATGATCAAACTAGGATCACTATAATTTATCAAAACGGCCGACACTGTTTCTTCCCTCATTGCTGCAACTTCCAAAAAGTGATAAAAGTTAAAATATTCTGTTCCTCTTTCTGCAGGGGACCCGGCACCTACAACGCATTTAAGGACCCCTGTTGGCCCCTTGGCCCCAGTTTGAAGAACACAGGTTTTTTGTTCTTCTTCTACTGTTGCTGCTGCTATTGTTGCAGCCTGAATGGTATGGTAAAATAATTAGCTCACGATTCATCACATGTTAATTCAGACATGATGACCAACAGTAGAAGTTCATTACTGTGTCAGAGAGCTGTTAGTTCATAGATCAGCTGACTTTACCATTATTAAAGATTCAACTGTTTTTAGGGGTTTTACAGTAGCTGTGTCCTCTGTTCATCATAATCCAACACTGACATCTAGTGGTTAAACAGTAAAACCTTTTCTAACGTCACTGTCAGTACTTCAGGGTCAACTGGTCTCAAGTTGTGGTCTGGGGACCTCAAAGGGTCCGTGAAAAGTTTTCAGATTTATTCATTTACAAAAACATTTTCCTTCGCACAAACAATTTAAGAAGCCAATCATATTCAAGTCCCAGGAGAGGCCTGTTGTTGTCTTATGTTTATTATTGTATATTATTTATTATTGTATATTATTAAATGCAAGAACCACTCGAAGCAACAGATTTGTTCTTAAGTGTATTAGAAGAATTTGTCATATTCACCAGTTTTCTCATATTTTGCAGTCAGGCTGCTGCTATCTAAACTGAAGTTTTTTCACTAATAACTGAGTTCGAAAAATAAATTACTCTTCATAATTACTGGGGCGTTAATTATGCCAATTTAAAAGTCTCAGGCACGTGTACTCAAATATCCTCAAATATGCACAAGTGACACTTGTATTATCAGTATAAACACTAATAACAACAAATGTTACATTTAAGAGGATGCAGTATTGTTCACAATGGATTGTGGGATGTGTAGTTTCGCCCCTCTTAAAAATAATTATGAACACAGTTTTGACTCTCAATTCCGTATATAAATGAATTATTGTGCATTCATTTTCGTATGTTTAAGTACATAAATAACAGTAAGTGAGAACAGCCTGAGGAGGGAGCCACTGGTTCACAGATGACAAGAGTGAGAAGATGAAAACATTTCAGCTCCACATACTGCAACAGATTTTTGAGTTTTGAACCCGACTCAAGCTTCTGAAAAAGTTTTAACAACTGATCTTTTAGTGACAATTTTTTCTTCTTCGCATAAATTTAAATCTTTGAGTTTTGAAAACTGAGAGAGTAAATTCATTAATATATTCACTTAAAAACATTTCAATTTCAGGCACTAAAATAATGACACGTCAGACTTATTTTGTTTAGTTTTGAGTTTCTAAAACTCAAATATTCAAGTTCATCTAAAGAAGAAAAGTAAACGTCTGTGTCAGCTGTGGTAGTTTGCAGCTACGCTCCTCCACATGGTCACTTTTTAACGAACAACAGGTTTTAACTGATGTGGAGAAAACTGCATCTTCCTGCTCTGCACCAGGAGGCTGGAATAATCTGCAGAAATATTTTAGATTAGAAACACTCGTATCCACTGATGAATTTAAGGACATCAAAAAGAATGTGGTGATGGAGACATATAAGCATTTTTCTTGAGAGACCATATGTTTTAATAGTTGTTCTTGCTTTATTGTGGATTTTTTGTTTAATATATTGTATTGTTACGTTTTAATATGTTGTGATTAGTTGCTACCTTGGCTCTTATAAAAGAGATTCTGAATCTCAGTGGGACTTCTTGACTAAATAAAGGTAAAGTAAAATGAAATAAATAAATAATCTCAATTTAAGATTAAAGGTCAGCAAAACTTTTTTTAAAAGTTTATTTCAAAACATAAAAGTTTTAATATTTCGTCAACTAAAAAAATGTGGATCATAGCCTACATCTGCAGCTCGGAGCCTTTCCCTCTTCATCTTGACGGTGGCTCGTCTTCTTGAGTGTCCATGAGCTCGATATTGATGCCAAATTTAAAAAAAAAAGTTTTCAGGGAAAAGACAGAATTTAATATTCGGGGCTAAAATCCCTTTTTTGCCCCAAAGTGTCTCTTTTGATCTTAAAGGTTGCAGACACCTGATATAGATGACTATAATAACGAGTGCAGATTAAAGGACCAGTGTGCAGCTTTTAGTGGCATCTAGTGGTGAAGATGTAGATTACAACCATCTTAATACTGCTCATCTCACCCTCCCCTTCCAGGCGTGTAGGAGAACCTAAAATGGCCACAAACCTCACACAAAAAACAAAGTCTGTGAGAGCCAGTGTTTGGTTTGTCCCTTCTGGGTACTGTAGAAACATGATGGTTCGATGTGGCGGCCTCGCGGAGGAGAACCTGCTCCGTCTGTAGATATAAACATCAAGGTAACAAAAACACAAAGATTCTTATGTTCAGGTGTTCACTTAAAACTAATATATTCGATTTCTGACATATTCTGATAATAAATCCCAGTAACTTTCACACACTGGACCTTTAAACCAATAAAGAAAATTTCCCAACATGTGTCAGTTTTGATCTGACAGTTTCATAACTTTTCATTTCTGAGATAAAACTCTGGGTTACCAAATGTTTCTGAATCCATGTTGATACAAAGTAAACTATAAGTCCCACTTCTGACTGTTAAAAACATTCTGACCACCTCCCGACAGAAATGAGAAATAAACACCTTTTTCATTTTATGTTGTCACTGCTGCTACTACCTGCTGATTGGTGAGCTGATACTCAAATGGAACTGGTCAATGAAATTTAACATTTTTTATTTATATGAATTATTTTGCACATTTATATAGAATAGTAACTAGCCTTGTAAATGTCCCTTGTTAAATTTAGATCTGACTGTTTGGCCTCCACAGAGACAGAGGCAGGACTGAGATGAAGAAGACACCTTCAGAGGCTTAAAGGGACAGTTCACCCCCAAAAATAAAAATACTTATTATCCCCCTGACCTGTAGTGCTGTTTGTCCATGTAGATAGATTTGGTCTGACACTGAGCTGTGGAGATATCAACCTGCCTTCTCTCTACTTTAGGAGACTTGGAATATGCCAGACAAGCAAACTAAACTCAACCTTCAATCTGCATGAGGGCGAGTGGATGAATTTTCATTTTTGGGTGAACTATCCCTTTAAACATCACACTCACAAGAGAAGGAGAGAAGGCGGACAGACCGACAGACCAGAGGACAAACATATATTTTTGATTTAGGGTTGAACTGTCCCTTTAAGTGATGGCAGGTAAGAAGAACGAGGAGCATGGATGAATAAGAGATGGATGGATTGATGTATTAAAATTGAATAAAAGTCGATATACAATATAAAATCCGAACCAGTATGACAGCTGAACTCGTATCTCCAGCAAACCGAAACATCTCAAGTGACGACAGGTTACTGAAAGGGAAGAATACATGTTTTTTTCTTTATAGACGGACAAAATATAACTTTTTTTTCTCTTTTCCTGCATGCAACAACAGACCAAACACACTCACACCTTTTCCCCAAAAAATGAAAGAAGAAACTGGAATGGTTCAATTGGTAAAACACTAACTATGTAAAATATACAGTCACAGGGGGACGGGTCAGAAAATTCACTTGTTGTCTCGACTGGCTGTGGCGGCTGGTGTTTTTAACAAAAGAAAAAAGAAAAAGGAAAAAACACGTCACAACAGTCTCAACCTGCGAGTTAGAAGCCAGTCAAGGAGACAAACCGTCCACTCAGGTTACAGTACAATCACTTGGTATAAAACCTCCCAGTCCCGCGTTGTGTTGGATATACAGAACAACTTCCGATAAAAGGAAAACGAATAAAGTAAACGAGCATATAAACAGACCCTCAGATTTAGTGTTGTATGTTACAGCTTAGAGTACAAAAGCATCAGTCGCCGCCGCCGCCTGTGTGCGCAGCGGCCGTTTACATTTTACATCCTGTAAGTGTTTCTCGTCACACAACATTTAAAACACTTCATTCCACAGAAAGCCCCGACGTTCAATCATCCCCATCAGTGACAAGATGAACATCAGAGGCATTAAAGGGAGAGTTCGGGTTATTTTAAGTGTGGTCATAAGAGGTGTCATAGTCTGCATCGTCTAGAGCTGCAGCAGACAATTATTCTTTAAAAAGGTCAGAAAATCGTGAAAAATGTCAATCAGTGTTTCCCAAAGCCCGAGACGACACAAATATCCACGCTCACAGATATTCAGTTTACTGTCATTGAGGATTGAATAATCGATTATTCCATTAATCCTTGCAGCTCTAGAGAGAAGTCTCAGCAAAGTACAGCTGTGGACAAGGTCTGCAGCAAAACGGATTTTAGTCACATAAAAAAAAAGGTTCACCTAAAAACATCGCTCTCTCCAAACCAAACTCCACGGACGAAATCAGTGATGTGAGCTCAGAACACAGGAGCTGCTCGTCTCCTGCCGCCTCGATCAGCTAGTTTGTTCCTGTTTTTGTTTGACTTCAGTGTTTTAAAAGGACAGATCGTATTCAGGGCCGGTTTTTGCTCATAGATCAGTCTATTGCAAGTTTGACCATTTGACAAAGATAAAGACTAACGGTGAGCCCGGCACCTTACCTCAGGCTTAAAATCATGTTACCATGGTAACAATCAGTGCCACCAACTGATCAGTAGCACCAACAAAACAAAAAGAAGAGGAAAACTTGGCTCATAATTTGTGGTTTGTTAACACTGTCACAGAGAGAGAAACAAGAGGAGATAAGTTTTAAGAGAGTGCAGCAGCGAGGACGTCGTCAGGTCGTTTTTGTTCTCGTTTCTTTACATCTTGTAACATATTTTTGCGTCTTTTTTGAACATTGTGATGCTCCTCGTAATGGTGAGACTAAAACTATTTTCTCTAAACTTTTTAAGTAGTAAAATGTGCAAATAATTAAGTTCCTCCAAAAGACACATATTTTCTGCTGGTGTAAACAGAGCTAAGCGGCTGGATCAGGTCAGTCAGTCAGCCTATTTTTTTAATTTGAAAAAGGTCCTAATTTACCCAGAATTCATTGTGCCGTAGTCCTACTTCGGATGGTCAAGAACTAAACTGCTTTGTGCGATGGATTAAATTCAGACGTCCATCTGAAGTTTGACTATAGTTTGTGAGATCAGCTCCAGAGGTGTGAAGTAAAGTACAAAAACTTTATTACTGTACTTAAGTCATGTTTTCAGGTATCTGTACTTCTTTATTCTTCTGACAACTTTTCACTTTTACTTCCTACATTTTAACACAATTATCTGTACTTTCTGCTCCCTACATATTCAAAACAGGCTCGTTACTTTATGTTTGAAAAGGTTTGAATTATACAAGGGCCGCCCCTGAACCGCTCGTCTGTGCCAGGAGTCTTAGTCGACCATGTTTTCATTTGTTCGTTAGTTGCAGGACAGAAATAAACCACCTGAACACAGACGTTTCTTTCTGGCACACTGGTGCTAACTGTTCTGTAGCTGCCTTTAGCAAGTTAGCCCAGTTAGCTGTCCTGTGGGACACAGCCTCTGAGATCAATGGAGGGCGGTCTGACAGTGAACACAGCACCTGAGGGGATTTAACGTTACAACATTACAGCTTATTGCTGAAGCTGTTGTATCGTGAATATGTTATGTCTCATAAGTTGTGTTTCCTGCCCAGGGACTACAGATCAAAATGACCTTATAGCTAACTCTGGTACAGCTAAGGAGCTCCGCGTTGTTCCTGTCAAATAAACAACTAAATAAAATAAAATAAAATACAGTGAAATAAAACAGAGACTTTGTAATTCTGCAAGTTAATTATAGTCCTTAGTGTTAAGTCTGCAAGTATTTTTCCTGTTTTAAACAAATAGTGTTGTGCTGTACTGAAATAAATTAACAAAAATGTCGTTCTGATGCATTTAGCTGTTTGCATTTAACAAGCGGCTCGGTTTGAACCCCAGAAATATATATTTAAATATGTTAATATGCACCCTTATTTTCAACTGTTATTGAGAATGACATTATGCTGAATGTAAGCAGTATATTACAGTCGGATGTTCTGAATTAGGCCTCAATTTTCCCAATGAAGACATGTAGGATGTGGTGATATTATTCAGGTTTTAGGAGCGTTCTTTGGACTGAGGGTAGAGTCGTAGTCACAAAAAGGAGAATCACACCTACTTTTAAATATTATAAAAGACATCAAGATATCAACAGCAGCAGGTTTTTGGATACACCAACACCGACCTTTTAAAGAAGGTGGTTGAACGAATCGAACAGGGAGGCTGAACAAGTCCGCCGCCAGTGGAAACCTGATGAAATACTGTTTTGACGCAAAAATGCAAACTGCACGGCTGCAAGTGAACAGATATATTAGTGGAATCATCATCTTCAGGAGCCATAAACGTCTCAGCAGGAATATTCTCTGCCGAAGTCGCACAATAAAACAAACGGACAGATGGAGGCAGCGGTAGACGAGCAGTTCCTGAGTTTCTTCAGGGTAAAATGACTGATTTCGTCAGAAGAGTTTGGTTGATTTGGAGAGAGCGATATTTGGCTTATGTCAAAGTGGTTTCCCATCAGAGAAGACGAGCGAGGTAATTCAATGACAATTTTCTACATTTAGGTTAAACTTTAACTGATTTTGATTGTTTTAGGTGGTTTAAATACATTTTATTGTGGCTCATACGACCCCACTTAAAATAATCCAAACTGTCCCTTTAAGTAATAAATGAGGAAGAGAGAGTAAAAGAGACATGTAGTGTACGTTTCTGTGTTTCAATTAAGATACTGAATAAAACGATAAAATGCATTTTTCTAAAAACATGGAAGTATTTGTAGTCACCAGAGTTTCCTCTCAGCTCAGTCTTTGTGTGTGTGTTCATGCCTTTAAGTGTCTGTACGTGTGTGTACTCTTCAGTGTCATAATCAATTAGTGTCATTGACGATCACAATAACCATGTGCTCCTCGTCCAGATTACCCACAGTCCTTTTGGCCGCCTGCAGGTACTGCTGTGAGAACTCTCCAGGAGGGAAGGCGTACAGCATCGCCCCGGGCCCGCCCTCCTTCGCGGCAGGCAGGCTCACGACTCCAGCTGCTTCCTTGTTCCGCAGGTAGGTCACTAGATGGCGAAGCAAGCGCACCTGCAGTCCTGGCTCGGGGGCGGGCGCCTGGCGGTCGACGGGGCCCTGGATCGCCAGCAGGATCGCGAAGCCGTCAGGTCGCCCGAGTTTGATGCGGCGTGACACCTCGTCGAGTCGGGTCTGGTCCATGCGGAGCCTCTGGGCGATCTTCAGCTGGCTGGGCTGGTTCAGGCTCTGCAGCTTCAGACTGTCCTTCATCACCG
>JAJHUR010115571.1:0-13592 GCA_027495735.1 Lutjanus campechanus | reverse complement strand
TCATGGAGCATCACTGACTTTCATTTGACTTCTGAAGTGACTGAAATGTCTAAACTGTTGAACAGATTACTGTGAAACTTGGAGCACGAGTTCACTCCACTTTTAGGATGAATTATGATGACCTCACTTTTCATCTGGCGTGATCCTCAGATCAATGTTCTCATTTCTTTTGTTTAATTTTTCACCAGAAAATGAGCATATATAATCTTAAAAATAAGGGTTATTCTTCTTGAAGAGCTGAGGTTCTACCCAGAACCATTTGATCCTGAAGAACCCTTTTTGGAAGACAGTGTTTGTCAAGGGTTCTTTGTAAGACTAAGGGTTCTATTGAAAACATTTTCCAAAGAACTCTTTAGAGTTCTTTAAGGAAACTTGAAATCATTGAAGAACTTGAACATTGAAGAAGAGTTTGTCAGTGTGCTCAGTAGATATCAACATTTAAGAACCCAGAGCGATAAAAGTTGTCAAGAACCCAGATGACAAATCATCAAAAACCCACTGGGGCTGTCCCCGACTAAGATTTTCTTTAGTTGAATCAGATTTGGCCGTCTTATACAAATAATCAATGGTTTGTTGTTTTTTTGTTACAGTGCAGTGTGCCATGTTAAAACCTATATGAGCCTACATGAGTGTATGTATGTATCTACATGTGTTTTAATGCTTTTCTTCATCATCTCTGATATGAAAATATGAGCTTTCAGAATACAGATCAGAGAAATTGCTGTAGTTCATTTTTTTAAATATTGTTTTGTGTAGTATAGTTTATATAGTTTTAAAAAAATATTTCAGTTATAAAATCAGTGGACGTGCGGAGCTTCTCTTCTGAGGCTGCAGCTGCTGATTTGTTTGGACCAAATCAAAGTTTGAGTTGATTGTTGGGGCAGTGGAAAAACAAACCAAGATGTTTTTGGTTTGATTTAGTTTCTGTTTGAATGAAGTTGACAATTATGCAAATGCAATAAATCAGCTGTTTCTGGTTAAACCAAACATCTCTTCCTCTTAAACAAAAACCTCTCTCACTGTATTGATCCTTTCCACAATGTTGTCAGACACGAACAAGAACAACGCTCTGGTGAAGCGTCTGACGCGCTCCACCGTGCGCTCTGGTGAAGCGTCTGACGCGCTCCGCGGTGCGCTCTGGTGAAGGGTCTGACGCGCTCCACCGTGCGCTCTGGTGAAGCGTCTGACGCGCTCCGCGGTGCGCTCTGGTGAAGCGTCTGACGCGCTCCGCGGTGCGCTCTGGTGAAGTGTCTGACGGTGCGTCAGCTGCGCTGTTTCTATCACTCTTCTCTGCTTCCATCACAGTTAGTTTTGTGGTTTGTGGTGATTTAGAGACTCGGTTTGTAAAGTTTACAGCCTGTCATGATGTTGCATTGATCTGTGTACAAGGATGCAGATAAAAAGCGAGCTGAAACTTGTTTACCAACCGCATGTACCAGCTAATATAAAAAAAAGTATGATCTCTTTAATTCCTCATTGAAATGTTCTCCTTGTGCATTTGTGTAAGCTTCTTTCTGTTGTGTCCTGTAACTATAATGCACACTGACTATCGGAGGCAGCCCTAGAACCTGAATATTAACATTAAAAACAGTTACAAACCCAGATTTAAGTGCTAAAAATGGTTTACAAAAGTACAAGGTAAGGTAACAATGCTAGAAACAAAACTGCTTAAGAATCCAGATCAAGAACAAGGGTCCCAGATATACGTGCAAATGCACAAATGCATGTTGTCCACTAGAGTGGACATGTGAAACACTGACTGAAAAAATTGGGGTTCTAAAAAAAAAAGGTTTTTTTTCATACCTAAATTGAAAAAACTTGAGGAAAAAAAGTTCATGCATGAAAACTTTAAACGAATCGACCTTGACTATTTCTTTCACACGGGACACAAGGTGCAGTCTCCTGGATGGAAGTCCCTCCCTACATGGACTTTCTTGCTCTTTAAACTACTGATAACTACTCCGACCACTAACAGTCGCTGACTAACAATAGAAGTAAATAATCAGCTGTTTACACAGATGATGTACAGTAAATAAGACTGTTTTTTCTGGTGAGGACAGGCTGATCAAATAATGACAGATTCTTTCCAGGGACATGCTCACTATTACAGCACAACTTAGCTTAGCTTCTCTGACATGGCCATCACGTATATCCATAAAACATGCACGTACATCTAAATATTTACATGACAACCACTGCAGTGTCAAACCCTGCTGTTGTATCGAAAATGCCAAGATGCAATTTCAGGTCAGGATGCAACATTAACAACCAGAGTCTGTGCAGCAGTAAATAATTCATGGATATGTGTTATATTTTTGTACTTTTTTTCTTGGTCATGCACTTTGTGTGTCTCAGGAGTCACCTGGTGTCCAAAACAATTTTTTCGCTGTGGGACAATAAGATAAACCTTATCTAATCTGATCCTCTGCACTTCACTTTATCTTTACTGTGCTGCTTCATACTGTGTATATTTATGTGTGTGTGTGTGTGTGTGTGTGTGTGTGTGTGCAGCGGTATAAGAGGTTCAAAAGGTGCCAAGGTTGAACAACATGCCGTCTGACCTCTGTAATACTCACTCCCATTAACCCACCTGACCCACGACAGATAATTCAGTTTTATGACAAATACAACAATTTTGTCCTCTAATTATTTTTATTTGTGAGTTTAAAATCAATAGCTGAGACGTTTGAAGATGGTGCCGGCAGTTAGAGAGTGAGAGTCAGGTCTCTTTTCTCTTCATTAACTCTTGTGTTATTCCAAAATAGACATTATTCCCATTAAGCTGCTGACATGGTTCATGAAAATAAAAATTCCACCAGTGTTCTTGTTTTCATGCAGGTGTGCGTACTCTGATCAACGAACACAGTTTCCTTATTTTATTTATTCAACCAATCTCTTCCAAAGGTCAACACTGGAATATTTGTGCACATCCAAAACCTGATGATATCCAAGTCTGTCATAATGTTTGAAAACAGGTTCCTTCTTCCTACCAGAAATCAGTCCCTGATTTGTTGTTTTTTTTTCTGAGAATCATGTTTATAAATCAAAGCCAACTTAGGTTATTCAGTTCAGAACAGAAGAAGCCTCTTGGATGAGAGGAGTAAGTCGAGCATTGATTGATTGATTGATTCTTGAAGACATTTCACCTGACAGTTGTGAGGGTGTTTCCCAGTTCGAGGTTTGTCTGAACAGATTATCTGCAGAAATGATCCTGTAGTGTGAGGCGTTCACAGACATGATCTTTATGTTACTGAACAGATGAGAGTCTCCCTGATTTCAAATATCCAACATGACATTTACAACTTGAAATCCTGTAGTGTGAAAGGACCAGTGAACAGTGATGCAATATTCAATAAAAACCTGCAATAGTCGATCAGAGCGATCAGGGAGTGACACCAACCGGACGTTGCTCTGTCAGTGATTCCATCTTCTCAAGCATCACTTTGTCCATTTTATTTATTCTTTTGGGTTTTTTGTTTTTCTCTGAAGTAATTTAGTGTAAACATCAAGTTAAAATATTAAAAATCAGTCAAATCTGTCATTATAGTGTACAGAGATCCTGAGATCTCCAGGACCCCAAACGCAACATTAAAGTTAAAATAAACACTTAAACACTGTTGCAAACTGAAGTCTATGAAGCATTCAGTACAATCTGCACCACACATCCACTCATGTATGAAACTATTTGATTTTAGATGCTGCTTCTATATTTTGTTCTCCAGCATGTTTATTGAACACTGTGCTGATGTTTATTCATTTATCAAACTGGGCTCAGTGAAGTTATGACTGAACTAAATGCCAGTTAGTACAGTAATTAAAGTCAAACTCATCAACTTGTGAATTTCCCCAGAGACGCATCAGGGAATCTGGATTTAAATCCCTTTTCTTTTAATTTGTCCTTTAACATTTTGATGTTTTGAGAAGTAAAATCATTTAAAGCTTCTGTTTTTATTTCATGTTTGTTTGTGATGTTTTTTTTTTTTTAATCTCACCAGTTCAAATTTGCAGATGTTCGTTTCTCTTCTTCATGTGTGTTTGTGTTGGATTTCATCACTGTGCTTTTTTTTCCTTTGACTTTAACTACTTTGAAACAAACACTGTAAACTTTGGAATTGAGTTGAGTTGAGCTGAGAGGCCTTTAGTTTGGAGCTAATTGGATGCACGGACGGCTTTAATTTGAAATGATCTTAAATTATTTCCACATGTTGGTACCTTGAGAAGTGTCTTCTTCTAATTTGACAAACGTTCTCTCCCTCCTTCTGTTCTCTCACTCTCACTCTTCTCTCAAGGTTATCGTGTTGCTCAGAGGGTGAAGCTTTTGTCAGTTGCATGTTTCTTACATAAGAGCGACACCTCAGCGGTGGTCTTATGTAAGAAACATATCATCGACCAGGCCGAATGAATTTTCTCTCCCTGCACCGTCTCACCCAGCAGGGGTGGAGGCAGGCTCAAAAAACCAGCGAGAGGCACACAGATCCTGGTTTTGGGGGCTAAAAAAACCAAAAAACAAGTTCTTATCGAGGAGAAACCAGAGAGATGGCACCGACGACTGGCAGACAGACACACGGACTGACAGGAAAACAAATAAAGAAAGGCAAGAAAGGAGGAAAAGAAAGAAAGAAGGAAAGAGGGAGACAGACAGCCAGACTGACAGAGAGGACGCCAGGGGTATGGGTCTCAGAGATAAAAACCCACTGGACATTGCGACTTGGACGGGGTAGGAGTTTTCCTGCCCCCCCCTTTCGTCCTCCTCTGAGCCCCTGCAGCTCCACGCTCGCCTGCGCGCTCCATCTGGGAGACGGGGATTGTTTTTGCAGAGGGAGCCGCGCTGCCAGCTTCCTACACTGACTGATCTGGAGCTTTGGAGAGCTCGACTCCCCCCCCAACCTCCCGCTTCAAACACAATAAACAGAATGGATGAATGTCTGCCATTGTACTGTACCTCCAGGGGGGAGGGAGAGAGGAGGGGAGGAGGGGGGAGAGAGCGGACTGATAGCAACAGAGGGATGGAGGAGCTGAGGAGGAAGAACTGAGACAGTGAGTGACAGGTGCAGGAAGACAGAGCAGCTCAGGGCAGTGGAACATCTTCATTTCAAAAGCAAATGAAGATTTATAATAAAAGGGAAATTAACACAGATGTGCTCACTCATTTGTGCTCATTATTTGTTGAAACAAAGATCATACAAACTGTCATTTTTCATCTTTAACGTTTGGAGTTTTGCTTTGATAGCATTTTTTTGTCTTATGAGATTCTTATTTTGAGCTCATGTTATCAAAACAAAAGAACAGCAGGAGATCTTTAGCTTGAAGGTGTGTCAGAGGTTTCTCCACTGAGACAAATTTAAGATCTCATTTGAGACAACAGAAGTTTCTTTAGTGTCTTGCTGTTATCTCAAGAGCTGATTATTTAAGACAAATTTAAGGTCAGTGCAGTGAGGCTGTTTCTCAGGAGCTGAATTTAAGAAGTATGAGAAAATGTCTCATATTGGTCTTAAATTGAGCCAAAAACATACCCAGAAGAAAACTTTGTTTCTCACAATCATCTTTTCTTTGTTTTATGAGATTATTTTGAGCTTACGTTCATCTTATCTGTTTCTTCTAAAAGGACATTATGAGATCTTCAGTTGGGCTTGAATTAGTCTCAGGCTGAGACAAGACAAAGGAGCCAAATTCAAGAAGTACAAGAAAATGGACAAAGTCTATTGGTCTGAAACGGAGTCCATGAGAAACAAGCTAGATCAGTGGGAAGACGGAAAGCACACAGTGTAAATAAACGTGCAAATTCATCATGATCTCTGCTTTTTAAATTACAGATAAACAACCAGAAAACTGTTTTTTGTTTGGTCAGCTCTGTCTTGTTTGACGCTTTGATCATATTTATCACACCAGCCCCACATTAAATAAATGGTTGCGATTTGCCCGAAGCAGGTGGAAAACTGTCTGAGTGAGAGGATGGCCAAATGTATCTGCCAGAACAAATGAAACATGAGCTTGCAGATTCATCTGGTTCCCAGGATACCAAAAACAAGTCCATTAAATTAAATTAAACTGAAATAAATTAAATGAGTCTTTGTGAACAGTAAATAAAACAATAAGAAAATTAAAAATCCATAAAACAGTCTGCTGATCAAGAGCTCTGGATTTCAGTCTACATTTGAAAAACTGTACACTAATTGTGGATAACAGAGGTACCCAACCTTTTTCCTTAAACTACAACCCCAAACCAGCTGAAAACCAGTCTATGAGGGGATTTAGTAGTGTTCAGGTCCAAATCTTGTGTTATAAATATGCATAGTGACTGTCCAACACTGCTACTGACTGATCTGGAGGCAGGTGATTATTTGTTGGCAGCCTTAAAAATGGACCTTATAAACTGTAATTGGGATGGGGTGTATGTTGCTGATTCAAGCCTATGATGCATTTTTGTTCACATTCATAGAGTTATACAACAAACATTGTCCTATTAGAAAGTGCTGGGTTACGGATAAATACAAAGGAAAGACGTGGATGATAAAAAAGTCTGCAAAGGGCGTGCAAAAAGAAAAATCTTAAAGTTGTTTTGTTTTTTGTTTTTTGTTTTTTTATTTTAAAGAAAACATATTACTGAAGAAATTGGAGAAGTATGGCATCAGAGGTGTAACCTACTCTCTGTTGAAAAGTTACTTAGAAAATAGACAACAATGTGTGCAAAGTAATACTACGGTATCAGGTTTTAGAAAGGTCACTTGTGGAGTACCCCAGGGATCAGTGATCGGTCCAAAACTTTTTATTTTTATTTTATATTAACGATATTTGTAATGTTACTGAATTGCTTAAATTTGTTATTTTTGCAGATGATACAAATATATTTTGCTCTGGGAAAAATTTAAAGGAACTTTTGTCTGATATTGAAAAGGAGTTGGAAATCCTCAAAACTTGGTTTGATGTTGACAAATTGTCTCTCAATGTAAAGAAAACTAAATTTATGATTTTTGGAAATCGAGTAGAACTGAGGGGGAAATTAAACTAAAAATATGTGATGCTGAAATAGAGATAAAATTCCTAGGGGTTGTTCTTGATCAGAAGTTAAAATGGAAACAACATATTGAATATATTAAAGGAAAGATTTCAAAGTACTCAGCAATCCTGTATAAATCTAAAGGTATATTAAATTATGAAGCTTTGTATATAATTTATTGCTCACTTATAGTTCCTTATATGTCTTATTGTGTGGAATTGTGGGAGTCAACTTTTAAAATGACTATAAACTCAATAGTCATATTACAAAAGCGAGCCGTGCGTATCATCAATAAGGCTGCGATCACACTAATCCACTGTTTATAAAATCTCATGCTATGAAATTTAATGAGTTGGTATATTATAAAATAATGCAAATAATGTATAGAGCTAAAGCAAAGTTACTCCCAGACTGTGTCCAAGCGTTTTTCTCAGTACAGGAGTCCAAATATGATTTGAGAGAAGTTCACTGTACAAAAAGCCAAAAAAGAAATTAAAAGGAGATGTATTTCTATTGTTGGGGTCAAATTATGGAATAATGCTAATATAAATATAAGAATGTGTAATTCACTCTTGATCTTCAAAAGAATGGTTTATAATGCTATTTTTGAGGGTTATAAATGTAAATGATTTTTTTCTTTGTCCTTGGAGTTATTTTGGGGAGGGGAGCTTAAAATGATAAGTATGTATGATAGGCATATGCCTTTTCAGTCACTGCCTTGTTTGTACTGTATGTACCGTTTATATTTCTTGTACTGTAAGATGACTGAATAAATTTACAATCAATCAATCTTTCATCACCAAACAGCGCTGGCTAATCTCAGTCCCTCGCCACTTTTTGGCATTTCTCAGAATCAATCCCCGTTTCTCTCACTGAGTAAACTGCCGACTGCCAACTAAGTGCCATATTTTATGGATATTTCACATTATATCCAATGTGTAATAATAATAACAGTACAGAACAACTGATAAAATGTACAATTGTCGACCCGGTCGTGGTCGAGTCTGTGTCCACTTGAGGTTTCTACCTGTTAAAAGAGTTTTTCCTCGTCATTGTCGCCTTACTGTTTGCTCTTGGTGGGACCTGTTGGCTCTGTGAGGTAAAATTATTGTTTTTGTCAGCGGAGTTTGGTTGGTTTGAAGAGAGTGATATTGGACTTATATAACGTTGACTTCCCATCAGAAACATCTGTCTGACAGCAAAGTAAAGTGGTGAAAATATTCTAACTTTAGCAGATTTTAAATATTTTAGGTGTGTAAAACCCGTCTTGCTGCTGACATTGCTTAGCTTCCTGCAGTCGCACTCCTGCTGCTTCCTGATGCTGGGGGCCTGTCGACCGCCATCTACTGCAGCATACAACCACACTTCAAACAATCTGAACCATCCCTTTAACTCCGTCCCTGATGGACAAGGAGTTTCTGGGGCTTCTAAATTAAAATGAACAAGATTAAAGAAAAAACAGAAAAAGAGAAAGAGAATGTAAAGTTGACAGCAACTTTTTATTCTGTGCATGAATTACTGATGTCTCTGTCTGCCTGGATCAGACATTTAATATTTTGATTTTGCAGTTTGTGCCAAAACATAATTGAGTTGAATCAAACTGAAGAGGAGGAAGTGAAATAGGTCAGTGGATTCTTAGACTGCAAATGAGAAATGATGAGAATTACAAAGTAGATTTATTCATTTGATGATCTAAATGAGCGGTGGCTCAATCTTTAAAGTGTATAACAACTTTTCATCTGTTCATGGATTATTGCATCTCCCCATCTGTTTTATTCTCTGAGTATCATTGGAGATACTGACGTGATTATCTTCAGGGTTAATTAACGGTCCACTCCAACCATAATTTGTTCAGAAGTGATATGAAACATTGAGGAAACCTTGTTTGAGTTTCACCTGGATATCATTACAGGACCACAGAGGGATAACAGCTGATTCCTGCCTCGGCCTGATAAAACCATCAGGTGTTCTGTGTCTGTCTCCGTCTGATACGGGCTCTGCTCACCTGAATCTCATCCTGACAGGAGATTGTGCCTGCTGGGGACGAGCACATTTCATATTTAGGAGATGGGATGTTTTCAGAGGGGTGTGGAGACGTGAATGAGCTGATGAGCTCAGTGGGAGAGAGGCTTTTAAAATTTAACACAGCACCTCTCTCACTGGCTGTGTGATGGAGGTTTAATACGTGGAGTAAGTCTGCCTTCTGCTGCTCACTTTGTGTCATGACGTTTAATATATGAGGAAGCCTGCAGCAAAACCATCAGTTATACTGAACAGCTGACATTTCTGTTCAATTAAAAGTGTTAGATTTTTCTCCATTAGAGAGAAATAGAAGATTTGTATTACATAAACACAAGACGTTTTAAAAAAGATAAATAAAAGCTGATCTGTATTTTTGGGACAACATTTCTTTTTCTTGTAGTTTTCTATAAACCATCTCTGGCATGTCTTCAAATTAGAGATGCACTTAAATCTTAATACGTTACCGGAGAAATAATGCAGTCGAAACAAATATTTCTTCTATCCAAATATTGCTCATTATTATTTGGAAAGTTTCTCTCAGTGTTAAAAAACTAACATAATAATTAATCTCTTAGTCTGGTATTTATCATGTGTGTTGTTCATGTGTTTGTTAGCTGATGTTTGCAGGTCTGATGGACCCACTGCAATATTTGGTTTTAAAATCAATACAGCCTTAACAACTTATGTAAAAAGATTTTACAGATATTTACTTTACTGTAATTATCAATATATAATCAAGATATGGATTTAAAAACCATGTTTATCTCAAATGAAAAGAGATGAAAGAAGTTTTTTTTTTCACTATTGATGTTTATTTCTTTTAGCTCAATTTGAAATTGAACACATTCATGCCAGACTACATAACATATCAGACCACATAACCTGCACAGACTAGTCCTGACTGGCTGTTTGAGGGCTGGTTGAGGGGCATAAAAAAAAACAACAACCCAAAAAACCAAAAACACAATCAAAAGCTATTGAGCTTCTGTTTGTACCTGTTTTACTTTCCTAGATTTTGTATCTTTTATTTTGTACTTTTTATTATCTTTATTTCTATACTTTATTAAATGATTTGGTTTATTTACCTTTTATCTTTTATTATTTTGTATCTTTTAAATCATTTAAACTGTTACTTGATATCATTGCAAAAGAAGTCCAGCGCTCAATGATTTTTCTAGTTGAAATAAATGTAATATATAATTTATATATAGAGTGGAATAACATGGTAATAAATGTGTTGGCAGTAAGTTCAGTATGTCCTCTGAAACAGCACAAAAGAATGGAAACAACCTGAAAAGGTCTGATCCTGTTTTTGTGTGTTTGGGCATCTCTTTCATTCAGATGAAGTGTGTAGGGCCTAAAAACACAGTTTGGTTTAGTACTTTTAGTATGATTCATGGGACAAGATATCACAACTAAAATGTGCTTTACTGAACAGTAGAAAGAAAAATTTAAACGTTAAAAAGAAGCCTAGAACAGTGTTTCATGATCCAGTTAGTCGAGCAGGTCACTGAAACTAAACTACTGAGATAATTTAGTGTTTTGATCTGATCAGATTGATCATTGTTCCTATTTCAAGGAAATGTTCCACATGTTCCACCTTTTGTAAAGAACGATGTTGTTCAATTACTCATTTTGTCATATTTGGAGTATTGCCCAGTCACGTAGTCAAGTTCTGTGGAAAAACATTAAAAAAGGTCAAATTGAACCGAACAGAGCATCAAATTAGTTCTTCATTGTTCCATGTTAATGTGAGATGCATTAACAATTAACTTGGCAAACTGTGGAGTTAAAAATCTTGTCTTCTGTTTGCAAAAAATACAAAATGTCATATACCACACTTTTTGTGAAAAAAAAAAAAAAAAGAATATGCTGTATTTTGTCATGTGAGTACCCGTCATAGTACCGAGTCCGCAAACAATGATGAGAACTGTTCTTCACTGTTCCCTGCTGGCAGATTAAAAACAGATCTTACAAAAAAAGTCACTGAAAAGAGAGCTGCTGGCCCTTTAAGACTCTCACCGTCGCCATGGTTACACACAGGAAGTAAAACAGAGGACCTTTAGCATGTCAACATCTGAACACTTTACTCTCACTTTTCTTTTTCCCCTCGACTTGTACAGACCGTGACTGCTCTCCGACCAACAACAGTGAGTTATGAACCAACACAGAGTCTCTTTATGAATTTATTTCACTTCTGTTTCACACGTTTCATCTGTTAGCTGCTCTGCTAACATCACTCTCTGCACTGTTAGCTTCGTGCTAACGCTATGCTAACTTCATATGTAGACTCATATGTTAGTTTGCGGCTCACGCAGCTGACTGACAGCATCACAACATGAATGTTGAACATTATAATGTTTGAGTTGCTGCTCAGTTAAACTCGCTGATGTTTCCTGCCGGTGTTCAACACTGTGAAGTGTCGCTGTCCATGGTGCTAACAGACCGAGGCCGAGAGCTAACAGAGGGCTCAGTAATGATGTTAATGATGAAAGTTATCATACTGAGAACCGAGTGTAGACTACAAGTACAGCGAGCATAAACGGTTTGTGTAGTTTGAAACAAGAACCAGGAGAATTAAATGGAAATAACAAAATAGCTATTAAAAACAGGCCTGACATTAGATTCTTACAAACAGTTCATCTCTCCTCTGTAGCCCTCCTACACCAAAGTCATACAGTATGAATTGTAATTGGTGGAAGAAGTATTCAGATCTTTTACATAAATAAAAATACTAATAGCTGTTCTACACTGTGGAAATACTCCACTACAGGTAAAAGGCCTGTATTCATAGTCCTACTTAAGTAAAATTACAAATGTATTAGCATAAAATATCAGAGTTGTATATGATTTATTCTATATAATGTATTTTTTTATCTGAACCTTAAAGTATAAGAAGTAAAAGTACTTGTTAGTGCTGTGTATTGTTTAAAAATTATAATACCAAGACCAAGACCAGTAGTGACACTGATACCAACAGAGTACTTCATCTGATACTTTCTTTTTCTTTTCATGTAAAACCCATCATGTGACACAAGTGTGTAGTTTAGCCATGTTTTTGTGGCATCTCAGCATTCTGAGCTGCTGACTCTGTCAAATACACTGTACCTGACTGAAGTCATGCACAGATCTCACATTGCATTAAACAGAAGAATGCATGCAGTGATTGGCTGCGGCCAAAACAAACAAGTTTCTTTCTAGATCTGGGAACAAAATGGATTGAAGGTAGGTATCGTTTGACTGGACAAGTTTTAATGCTACTTTGATACTGAGTTATTTCAGTCAACACCTTGAAGATACTAAATACTAATACCCAGTCCTAGTACTCATGCAGAATGGCCCATTTCAGAATAATATATATTGCTTACTGGAAATATTATGATGTATTAAATTCAGAATCAGGATTATTGCCAAGTAGGTTTGCACGTACAATTTTCCTTGGTTTGTATGCTTAACAATAAAATATAACCCAAGGAAATTAAAAAAGAAAAAAAATATGTTCATCACTTTAATATTGCAGCTGGAAATCATGGAGCTCATTTTAATGACTTTATATACTGCTGGGTAATAATCAGAATCTGACTGTAAATTTGTACTTTTATTTCATTAAATCTCTTCCTGCCTCTTTGAAAAATCCAGAATTTTCAAAATATTGTTGATTTCAAAAGTTAACTGCTGGACACAAGATGTCTCCCACATCACTGAAAAGTCCATCATCAGTGTTTGGAGCAAATCATCGTCCAGTATACAACAAACTAGTAATGATATCCAACTTCTGCTCTGGTCTGAGAGGCAAACTCTGACTCAAAAAGCACATAAACACACACTTACAAGGGTATGCACACACAGCAGGTTTCAGGGGCACAGCCAGTTGCAGAAAGTGTTGACTCTTGCCACTTCAACATATTTTTACTCAATGTAAATAAGCTGTATAATTTAAATTCAGCGTGTGTCTCCTGTCTTTGCAGAAGATGAGCAGGAGCAGTGATGATGACATGAAGCCTGTGAGCTGCACCATCAAACCTCCGGTCTACCTGCAGATCGGAGACACCAAAACAGACCCGACTCATTCCGGTGTTTGTGTTGTAGACGTCACTCTGCCCTTTGGAAAGCCTGTCAATGTAAGCTGACACTGAACACAGAAATCCGTTGAATTAATGGACAGTACCAGTGGTTTCCATGACAACCATCATATATTTAGTCTCATCAAAAAATGATTTTCGTGCTTTATTATCTGCAGCCTGCAGAATGGAAAACTGTGTTAACCTCAACCGTTGATAGATGCTCTTCTTTACAGAGATAAATGGTTAATTTTACCACATTATTATGATATTAGGTTGTATTTTAGGCATTTATTCATAAACTGATGTAGGTGGATTAACACTGATGTGGAGGTCCTGAGAATATTGGCCAGCGCTGAGCGTGTGACAAAATAATCCAGTGCAGACACGGGTAACTAAACCACTTGAGTCATTTCATCACTTGTCTGCTGACGAGGTTTAAGTTTGTGTTGCTACAGATTCTGTTTATCACTAATCACACACTTTTCTTCTGTTTTATAACAAACAAACCT
>JAJHUR010115563.1:0-16910 GCA_027495735.1 Lutjanus campechanus | reverse complement strand
AGAGCAGTTTCAAATTCATATAATACTTAATTCAACACATTGCATGCATTTCCTTCTGGGCTTTTTTTCAGACTCTCAAACTCTTCTTGCTTTAACCCCTGCACATTATATGTATATATTATACAATATGTTCTCTGACCTGCTGTTTTATTGATCTCTTGTTTTTCTGACTGTCTAGAATTTGAATAAACAAGCATATGACCTGGCCAAAGCTCTGCTGAAGAGGACTGCGCAGGCTATTGAACCCTACATCACCAATGTAAGATTAAATCTTTGAAACACTCCTGTTTATTCTGTTACAGTCATCAAATTCAGAAAAGATACTTTTCAGAGCTGTAACAGTGCATGATGTAGCTTCAGAGTTTGCTCGTGTAGCCTAATGGGAAGAGCATGATACTAACATTACCAGAGTATTTGAACCAGGGCCAGCCATGCTAGAAATGTCTTGGCGCTGCAAGAGGTTCACATCCGAGTAAACGATGAAGCTAAATGATATGTTGGACATTAAAATCAGCTGTTGAACATAAAACATTTAATGCATCCAAGCATACGCATCACATAAATGATGCTTCAGTGTCATAAATTCAGATTTAATTGAGGAATAGGATGGAATAGTCTATTTTGAGATTGTCCCACGACTGGAGGTTCATGCATGCTGGTCTGTACCTGACCTTTGACCTCATCATAAAGGAGACTTGGAGGAAGACACAAGAGAACTTTGTTGCACACCACTATGTTCTCCAGTCTCCTGACAGCAGATGTAATCTGAGTGTCTGTTTCATGCAGAGACATACGCCGATCTTGAAGAATGTCATTAAAAGGAACCATATGTCAGGAAAAAGTCAGTTTGAGTTGCAGGACCATGTAGGATCTAGAGCTGCAATGATTAGTCGATTGGAAGAAAATTAGTTGCCAAATTTTATCATTGATTAATAGTTTCAGTCATTTTTCAAGCAAAAAAGCCTCAATATTTGCTGGTTCCTGCTTCTTAAATGTAAGGATTTTCTACTTTTCGTTGTAATTTAATTGAAGAGTCTTTGGGCTTTGGACTGTTGGTTGGACAAAAAAATAATTTGAAGACATTGCTTTTGGAAATTGTGCTGACATTTTAACATTTTATAGACTACACCAGAGGTTTTCAAAGTAGTGGCTGGGCCTCCCCAGGGGCCTCCACACAGTTTCAGGGGAGGCTCAGTGAATGGAAATGAAAAAATATTACATTAGGTATCAAAAAGGAGATCACATATTCTAAATGTGCTTGATTTGTATTAAGAGATAGTTCAGAATATTTGGGAATTTTACTGTTTTTCCAACTTTCTCACAGTCAGAAATGAATGAAATTAATAAATGCCTCTCGACAGACCCTTTTATCTGTTAGCTGTAGTCTGACATAATGGCAAACAGCAATATTTGGCTATTGTTGCTCAAAGGTTGAGTGTCATGTCAGGGGTCTGCAGCCCGCAGCTTTCTAATTGCGTGTGGCTCTTTTGCCCCTCTCCAGCGCATCCTGTGGCTTTGACAGAAAATTTTATGGAAATGAAAAACAGTTATTTTAACATTTTCACTTTTGTTCATCATTGTTTTTTTAAGTAACGGCAATCTTTATTCCTTGTTCTGTGTCTTCTTCATCAGTTCTTCAACCAGGTGCTAATGCTGGGAAAGACCTCAGTCAGCGATCTGTCTGAACACGTATTTGACCTCATCTTGGAGCTTTACAACATAGACAGCCACCTGCTGCTGTCGGTGCTGCCGCAGCTCGAGTTCAAGCTCAAGGTAGAGAAAAACACCGTCTCAGTTAAACATTGAAGCGCCAAACTGCATTGTGGATTTTTAAACCTGTAATGTTTCCTGCAGACTGTGCCTGATTGGAGCCTTTAGCATCTTACATTTGTCACCTCATGTTGTTAGTGTAGTTGTTTTGTGTGATACACCTGACTGCGCTTTTTTTGAGACATTTGACAGATAAATAAATTAGATTTTGCTTTAATATTAACAGCAGAGATGGAAGAAGCAGCAGCAGTGTGTGTTTATATTGTTATGATGAGTTTATCCACACACCAGACTAAAAATCCAAACTCTCAGACCTATTACCCACAGAATTGCACATTTTCAGTTTCTCTGCAGGTTTGTTGATTCATATTAGAAAGATAAAGCAGTCAGCATAATGTTGCCTCTGCAGTGTCTCATAAAGGAATCCTGCTGATGGATAACGCTCATTAACTGTTCAGAGGGAGTGTAGATCACTGCTGTCTCCTCAAAATAATAGCTGTGATAAAATCTCTCCCCCACAGACTACACACACACACTCTCTCTCTCTCTCTCTCTCTCTCTCTCTCTCTCTCTCTCTCTCTCTCTTTCTCTCTCTCTCTCTCTCTCTCTCTTTCTCTGTCTCAACCTCACTCTTTTCATCTTTATCTCTTCTTGCTTGTTTTCTCTCCCTAATGCTTTTTCTACCTTCATCGTCACTCCTTTCCTCTCCCTACCTCTTGTTTTCCTTTGTCTTTTCTTCTCATTGTCTCGGCAGTTTCCTCTTCTTGCTCCTCATTCTAAAACAAGATTAATACCAAAGAATCAGCTGCCTTTGTGTGTTAGGAAAATGATAATGTTGCCAGTGTAGTTCATGTAAATGACTTGGCGTGTCTGTGGATACGACACAGCCAAATTCTGTGCATCATTTCTCTCTCCTTCCCTCTGTCTCTGCAGAGTAATGATAATGACGAGAGGCTGCAGGTGGTGAAGCTGCTGGCTAAGATGTTTGGAGCCAAGGACTCCGAGTTGGCTGCACAGAACAAACCACTCTGGCAGTGTTACCTGGGCAGGTGGGATTCAGAGTTGTGGCTATGGTGTCCACAAATCTTTGAAAAGTCTGAAAAGGCCTTGAAATGCCCATATTTCATACTTTCAGAGAGGTTAAAATCTGTGCACATCTTTTTTGTTGTTGCTGTTGAAAATGCAAATATTGTATCTTGTTATAAATATTTCTAAAAATGTACTTTTTTTGTTTCCATTACATGCTCAACAGAAATTGCATACACCAGTTTTTATACATGTTATATATTTTAGTTAGATGACACTGGGCACAAACTCAACAACTCCTCTGTCACTTTGAATTGGTCATTGATGCGCCTGATGAAAATGGCTCAGTACTGTTAGTTTTGTCTGTGCTTTCGTCAAACACAACAGATTATATGGTGAAAACTCCAGCTTTGTGATCATAAATGTCACCTAATAACTTCCCACTCTGCCGTTGTGTTTTGTGATAGAGAAATATTGTTGAACAAGTAATTATTCTTTTCTGGACATAGAATATCAAATATCTACATGCATTCCTTCAGACATACATACATACATACATACATGCAATACATACAGTAGAATTGTGTCGGTATTTCACTTGTGTTCAGTTGAAGGATGGTTTAAATTGAAAGAAAAAAAATTAAATAAAATACTTTGTGGGCAGGATTTTATTATATTCTTATATACTGTCGTTGCTGTTGAAATGAATGGAAATTTGTCTTTGGATTCACTATAATACATACAGAAATACAATATGCAGCGTGTCATCTACACATAAGCAGTCATAAAGAATACAACTCATAAAATAACCCTGCACACATCATCTCAGCATAGACATTCATGAAAATACTTATCACAATACGTGAGTCATCCATATCTATTCTACTGCAACAATGTCAGGAGCTCCACCCTGTATTCCAGTCTACCAGATCTTAATTTGATTAATTACCTTCACAGCACCTGGAACACATTATTTCTTTTAGATGGTCTTACTGTTCTGTGGTGAATTTGAATTTTTACTGTGTCTTTTCAGGAATCTTAAAAAAAAAATCCTGTGTTTTCAAAATAATCAAACACTGCATCATCAGACTTGGTAGCTTGTTTTAATGATTTTTGTCAGTTAGATATTTGCAGCATCTACTGACAGAGATTAAAAAAAAGTGACCATAGCATTGATATATAGAAAAAAATATGAAGACAGATTTCCACCCAACAGATATGATATTTAGTTTCAGATAAGCTTGTTTTGTGAGATTTGTTGTATTACTGTGTCTGTGAGGGATAGTTCACCCCATAATAATAAAAAAAATGACTTCACCTGTACTGATATTTATCCAGCTAGATGGTTTTTGTGTGAGTTGCAGAGTTTTAGAGATATGTGCTGTAGAGACATCGGCCTTCTCACCAATATAATGGAACATTCGGAAAACTCTGCAGCAACGTCTCATGGCCCAAGATAATTCACAGACCTTGTTTTGGTTTGTGGGTGTAGTTTGGTAGGAAAAAAGTAGTTCCTTCCTACAAGAAACTGCCCATAAAAAAGTCTGTGGGTTATCTTCAGCGAGACATTGCTGTTGAGTTTCAGTCAGTTGAGTTTAAATGCATGTTGTGGTGCTTTGTGTACCGCAAGCTGACTAACCGCTAGTTCCATTACATGTGAGAGTGGACAGACATCTCTATAGCCGATATCGCCAATACTCTGCAACTCTCAACAAAACAGTCTAGATAGAAAAATAGCACTACTGGCCAGAGGGGAAAAATATGTATTTTTGATTTTATGGTGAACTGTCCCTTTTTAAGTCTGACTTCCTGAGACACACAATATGTGCGTGCACAAATACCTGCTAGATTATTTATGTTTGTCCCAAAATGATTGTGTTTGTGTGTCACCTTGTAGAGTTGCCGACATTAACATTCTTTTTTTTAATTTATTTTTTTTTATCCCAAAAGGTTTAATGACATCCACGTGCCTATCAGACTGGAGTGCGTAAAGTTCGCCAGTCATTGTCTTATGAACCACCCAGACCTGGCCAAAGACCTCACAGGTAAATCAGCTGAAAAGCTTCATTGTAACAGCATGAAACCCACTGCGATCAGAGTTATTTTGCCTCTATATGGAGGTGATAGCACAACACTTGGACCACTTGCAAGCACCTAAAAATAAGTTACAGGCTTATTTTTGTTCCTTTTCAAGTGAGTAATTTGGAAGATATGAGAGGCATTTGCTGGGTATTTTGTCTGTGTTAGACGTGGCTGGTTCTTTCACATCCAACTCATTAGTTCATGTTCTCTTTCCTAGAATACTTGAGGGTCAGATCACATGACCCAGAGGAGGCCATCCGCCATGATGTCATCGTCTCTATAGTAACTGCTGCCAAGAAGGACCTGTCTCTAGTCAATGATGCATTGCTCAATTTTGTAAAGGAGAGGACCCTGGACAAGAGAGTAAGTGGGCGAATTTTGTGTGTGTGTTGTCATTTTGTTTTTCAGTGTGTTTTATGACGGCCTGGGTGATATATTATATATATGAGCTGACAGAAACAGAAAATCTAGATGCAATTATTTATTTAAACAAAGACAACATTTTTAAACCTTTCAGTCTAAATCTTTATAAATCCTCCAGTGAGTACCGAGTTTCTTGCTATTAAGGAAGAATTAGCACTTGTCATGCATTTATAAACAGGTGGGAAAGCAAATAGTTATGTTACTGTTGTTGAGGTGCCTCTTGGTTTGCTCCAGGGGATGAGTCTAATTGCTGGTGACAGTGTACTGTAAGTGCATGTGCTCTGTGTGCCTTATGAAGTGATGCTTCTAGTGAAAAAGCCCTGAACCGCACTTCGTTTCTGTCAAGACACCCTTCTTAAAGATGTATTCTGGCAATTTCACGGTCAGTATACGCAGGTGGGATCAATTATAGGTGACCACAACCAGCACAACAAGTGCATCGCAACAGAGGGAGATTTACCGTCTGTTCACATTACTGTCGACACAGCTACAAAATGGCCAGACGGGACCGGCTGCACTGTCACCAAGCCACCAGTGAAGTGCTGCTTAGTGCTCGTTTACGTCCATGAGCACTTGTGTGTGGAGCCAACAAACGTAAAGCTTGAATCTGCATTTTTTGTTGATGACAGTTCAAAAAAAGGGTAGTGTTAAATGATACTGGATTACGTTTTTCTTCCGTTGTTTACACAGCACAGGAATCGTGGGGAGACAGGATATTTAAGTTGCGAAATAAAGACATACAATTGGTTGATGTGTCACCATGTCATTAGAATGCTGAACTTAATTTAACTTTGATTTGTAGCATTTAATGCATGCAAACATGCAGTGATAAGTGTCCGATGTCAGTTTCTAGCCTCATATCGCCAGCTTCTGTTGAAACTGACTTGTAGACTGATGCTGTGTCGTTTGTAATGTCAAGATATCGTTAACCTTTCCATGAAAAACCTAAGAAACACAACACAGATTATATTCACTTAATAAGAAACAAACAAATGAAATCTCCTCCTGCATCCCAGTGGGAATGAGGCGATCAAGTCAAGTGTCTCCACTACCACCTCTGCGTGGTATCTTCACAGCCTCAGTGCCCATCTAATGTAGTACACGCAAGCTATGGTTATGACTATTAAGTTGAAATATGTTGTTTGTGGTTTCTCTAAGCTATCTAACCTTCACATTCGAGAAGCTGAAATCAGAGAATTTCTGTCTTAAAAATGGCTCAAACCAAAAGTAGTTGTCATGATTGGTAATGTCTCTCCTTTTATTTATTTATTTTTCGTCCATCAGTGGCGTGTACGTAAGGAGGCCATGATGGGCCTGGCATCGATCTACAGGAAGTACTCGCTGCAGGGAGAAGGAGGGAGGGAAGCGTCTAAACAGATTTCCTGGATCAAAGACAAGCTGCTCCATATCTACTACCAGAACAGCATCGATGACAGGTTTGTGTTCCTGTTTGTTATTGTAAAAATGCAGAAACATCAGAAACACCTTCATGAATTTCAACAGAGTGTTTAAAACCCGGAGGCAAGTGTTTAAAAGAGAGTGTTTAAATCTGAGTCCTAAAAGATGCTGAATAGTCTCTCTGTGAGTTCCTCGACTTAGTTGTTTTACATTTGCTCAGCCACAGCCTCTGTGTGCCCCGGGCTGTTGGCAATGTATCTTTAGATATCTGCACTAAATTTTGTTTGATGAATTTGTCTTGTTCCATATATAACCAGCAGAATGTGTACAATTAATATTAAAACAGTGGCAACTGCTTATGGTGATCACTGTCCAGGTCAGATTGAAAAAGTTTTTCATTCTTTTCTATACAAAGACTACTGCTCTGATCCCCCTGTCCAGTCGGTGCTCACCATGAACTAAAATCATAATACTTAACTGTATATCCCCATGACAAAGTGCATTATTATAGTTAACATATTATCAGCGCAACAAAGTGTATTATTTGAGACTCTGGTGGAGAAGCGACTGATTGAAAAGTTGGCACTTTCACCTCCATTGAGTGAAACCCCGTAGGCTGTGACCTCTGGCATCTTCACTATTGTAACTGGGAAACTGAGCACATTGTCGTCATAGAAATAGATCATAAGATTGTGATGTTTATTGTAACTTTGGCGATATTTGCCGGCTTCCCCTCGACATAGCTAAACGTTTTCACTGGTGCAGCCCCACAGTCTCTCCCTGTCTGTTACACAGCAGCCTTCAGTGTTGATTGGCTATTACTTTTGATGTGTAACCAACCAGATCATGCTGTCGGTGGGACATTGAGCAAGACTAGAGTAGTACAGCACAGTATTAAGTACAGTGACTGCAGTCAGAGTGCAGCAGCTGCATCAGAGCCAAAATAGTGGATTTTTAGATGAATTAGTTTGATTGGTCCCCTTTGTTTACCCGCCACCTGGTTCGTTGACCAAATTTGCCACTTCAAAAATGCACCTGCATTTGGCGGGTGGCAAGTGTTAATTCCCAACCCTGCTGCATTTTAGATGAGTTTCAATTTGATTACCACTACAAATAACGATTGTGCAGTGCAAAGAAAGGTAGGCTGCAAATCTTTGCTTATTTGCTGCTAAAGCATGTTGCTTCACTTGTATCAGGGAGAGTGTGCATCAGAGACGGAGCGCATCTGAGCACACAGGAGCGCACGCACTGCGTACCGTACTGTATGGTTTTACTGACATCTTAATGTGATCGCCCCTTCAGAGTGAACTTAAGGTGCTATTGGTGTCTGTCTTGGACTGGGATGAGCTAGGGCTGAAAAACTGCAGAGTTTTTCAGGCTGGGACGGGAGTTTTTGGCTGTGATCATGATAGCACATTTTACAGTACACTAATAAGACATAACAAGCCATATACTTTTGTATCAAATCAGATGAAAACTAGAAACAGAATATTCTTATTAGACAGTATTAGACCCCTAAATTTACCCTTAGTAGAGGGCAATTAGGGACACATTACAGCAGAACATTACTGTAAACTGAAGTGTTGTAATGCATCCCTAATTACAGACTAAGAAAGTCTAATGAAGGTTTAACAGCACTGTTTGTTTTACAGCACAGTTCTGTTGTAATGTTTCCCTAATTACCCTCTAATAACATTTAAAAAGGATCTAATACTGTCTAATAAAGAACTTTTTTTTTGCGTATTTATTACAAAATACACCAAGTAGTACACTACTAGTCAACCATCTCAAACAGGCAGTGAAATATTTTTTTAAAGTCAGTCTTTCAGAATCCAAAGAGTAAAGGCTTCTCTTAATACTCAGACTATTTGATACTGCAGCTTGAAAAATATCAAAGAAGAAGAAATAACCAATTTGACCACCTACAGTTGCTTCAGGGCACCATAATGTTTTTTTTTATCATTTGAGCAGCCAGACAGCCCTTTACAGCTTCACTCGTTTCACTTTGAACTGGCAACTTTGGTGTATTATTGTTTTTCCACCTGCACACCAACGACACAGAGAGCCTACAGTACCTCTCTGTGGGGGCTGTGAAAAGTCATTCTGCTAAATGTCACCAGCTGAAGTACAAAGTAGATGAGCCCTGTTGAGGCAAAGTGGGCACCTCCGGAAGAAAACCTGAACGATAAAACACACAAAAAAAACTTCATGAAACATCACAGTATCAGATCAAACTGCAGAGGAGTGTCTGAGGGTGGATCCTTTGAATCACTCTGCTGCTGCAGTGGAGCAGCTCGGCTGCCAACAGGAAAAGTCTCTATTGTAACAGGCAGTTCCTGTGTGTGTGAATGTGTGTAATGTTAAGCAGGACACCATTGAAATACTTGTGCATGCTCAGCAAATTCTCCCATGAAACCTCTCCAAAATTTAAGACCATAAAGTGTCTAAAAGTGTCTTATGTTTATTATGAGAGGTATTAAAATGTGAGATTATGCCTGCAACGATGACTAATCTATTTAATGAGATAGACGCTGATATATTTGGTGAGAAACTGCCAGTGAGGGACTGTAAGCTCATTCATACATAAATATTTGATAATGAGAGGAGAAATTCAACAGGGAACTTATAAATATTGATTTTTTTTCCCCTCGCTTTGTCCCAAGCTGGCATAATAATTTCTGATCCTGGTGTGGAAAATCCTATTAAACAAATCTAATGGTTGCTTAATGACTGTCAGGACTCTCAGCTCAAACCCTTAAAGAGGAAAAACAAACATATTTGTCATTTTAATCTAAATTTTGCTAAATATTTCCCCCTGTGAACACAGGTTGCTGGTGGAGCGGGTTTTTGCACAGTACATGGTTCCTCACAACCTGGAAACCACTGAGAGGATGAAGTGTCTTTACTACCTGTACGCCACCCTGGACACAAACGCTGTCAAGTAAGTCTCCTCACACATATAGGTTCAGAGACTTTCAGTCCTGTTTGTTTTGTTGAAACGGGTCTAAAATCCAGTCATCTGAATTTTAGGTCTTAAAATGTCCTAAAATGACTTGTGACAGGTCTTTAAAATGATTGGACAATGAAGTTACTTTTAGAAAGTTGTATTAACTTCAGTCTCTTTTTAAAATGTGTGTTGTTTTTTTAATTTATCAGGCTGCAACAACTACAAAAAGAAAGCAACATGGAACCAATAACCACTAATGAAAACTGTGCAGCCCAACAATAAAAACAGAGACACATAGAAACTAAGCATCATGTGAATAAATTCATTTACTTGGAAACTTGCAAGTATGAATGTGTGTGAGGTATCTAAGGTCTTAAAAAGTCAAAAATTTAACTTGTTGAAACCTCTAGACCCTGCCTTCTTTTTAAAGGAAAATACTATTTAGTTTTGGAAAAGATTGTCTAACCCCAAGGTTAAACTGTGTGGAGGAAATGTTCATAAAGAAGGTCTTTATTTTCCTCCTCTGTGCCTCTCAGAGCTTTGAATGAGATGTGGAAGTGTCAGAATCTGCTAAGACATCATGTCAAAGACCTGCTGGACTTGATCAAAAAGCCGAAGGTAATTCTGACTTAAGCACACGACAAAAAGCTGATAGTTTAATACACCACTGTCTCATGTTTCTAAACTATTTTACTGTTTTGTTTGTTGTAGTCCGAAGCATCGAGCAAGGCTGTCTTCGCCAAAGTCATGGTGATCACAAGTAAGAGATCTCACATATGTTAAAAGTTTCTTCACTTGGATCCAGTTGTTGGCATACTGTATCTAAAGTACTGGAAAAAAAGAACAAAATTGCTCAAACAGGATGACCTCACTGCTCTGGTTTAAAGTCTCTGCCTGGGTAGACATCAGCTTTTGATTGTGTGTCTGTAGGGAACCTGCCAGACCCGGGCAAGGCTCAGGACTTTGTGAAGAAGCTGGCGCAGGTCCTGGACGATGACGAGCGCATCAGAGATCAGTTGGAAACCCTGGTCAGCCCCTCCTGCTCCTGCAAGCAAGCTGAAGTCTGTGTGGTGAGTACTGATGTTTCTGTCCAGGATCACAGTGCAGTGCCCTCTAATTGCAATGCTGTCATGCCTCCACTGGCTTTGTTTTTATTTTAATTGACACCCACAAAGTGGCAGTAACATTAAATTTGTTGGATGCAAAAAGGTCTCAAAAGGTAAAGCACTAGAAAGGAAAACCTACTTAAATACTTTTTAGCCCTACTGTGTGGCAAGTTTTTCATGAGTGGCATTAAGTCAGTATTTTGAATTACAAAAGTTAGAAAAAAGTTGGTTCAAGTTGTGAATTACTCTGCAGTAATCTGTGTGAAATTAATATAATCTGTCTTTTGATTTGTGTGGACTTGAAAGGTGGCTGTTACAGTTATGATAGAAAGAGTTTTCTTTTCATTCTCGTTGCATAAATGATGGATTTTAAAATGTATTTTGCTGTTAAAGCCTTAACGACTACTGTGGCTGCTGATCCCCGCTTCTAACAGTGAATCCACTGATAGTTTTTCACATCAGTTTCATCATTTATCCTTATAAGAGAGCATATTCTGCTGCCTGTTTTATATTATCTGATACAAGCAGTGAGGCAGGTTGTTAAATTGGGACCATGTTCACTCACATGCTATATGTTAAGAGTTTTACTGGATATTCATTTATTATCCAGGCAATGGGCAAGAATTAACACTGGAAGCACATGGAGATGCTGTTGATCAGATTATTATTGTATAAGAAGCTTCTTCTACTTCTTCTTCTTCTTCTTCTTCTACTTCTAATTCTACTACTTCTTCTTCTTCTCCTCCTTCTTCTTCTTCTTCTTCTTCTTCTTCTTCTTCTTCTTCTTTTGCCGATTGCACCATGATTGTTGATAGATAAAAAAATTTCCTTCAGGATTAATAAAGTTCTATCGTATGAATGTACAGACTGATCTGATATGAGAAGATTGATTTCTTTAATGCTTTAAAATAGTCTCTCACATAGTTTCTAGTTTATGAAATTGATTCTGTGCATAAAAGTTGATGATGATTGAGATAAAATGTTTATTACACTGAAGTTAGAGGGCAAACCGTGATGCCTGTCTCTCTTCTTTGTGCTGCTGCAGCCTTTACGTTAATCTTACGCCATTCAGGCATTCAGACTTGTTCTGTATTATTTATTTATTTAACCAGGAGAGTCTCATTGAGATCGAGAGTCTCTTTCTCAAGGGAGACCTGGCCAAGGCTGTCAGCAGCAAAAACACAAAGTTAAAGACAGAAACACAAAGAAGGACATAATACAAAGAGCAAGAATTGAAGCTCTCTTTAAAAAATGAAATTTCTCGGAGTCAGTTATGTAACCAGGTAAGCTAATAACAATGATATCCTGAGGAATCTGCCTCTAATTCTTTACTTTTAGATTTAAAAGCATTTAATGAGAATAGTTCTGTTCTCACAGTGATAAAGAAAAATTACACCAACATGGTAAGATTGTCGCCTTTTTATGTTTTATATTGTTGTTTCAAATGTTTTTATTGTGAAGCATAATTTTCAAAGATAACAAAACATGGCATAGCCAAGCCTCTTTTCCAAATAACCACTGTGCCAAAAAACATAGTTCTGACATATAAAAACGGAAAACACAGAACATCTAACCCATAATCAACCTCAAGCTCTCCCCTTATCTACTCCATCCATTTTTATGTTAGATAACCTCAGATTAAATGTAAGTGAATCTGATAGAGGGTTATTTTTTTGTTATAAGTAGGAGTTCAGACCAACACGTAAAGAGATCGCTTTGAAGTTCTTGTGGTTCTACAGTTCTAATTAGGGCCTGAGAATCTGAGTCTAAAAATTACAGGTGTGAGACAGGAGGACTGTCATTTTAAATCTGTGTTACTGTGTCATTATTTTAATAATATTTGTTTGTCACCTTTTCAGCGAGATATCACCAAAAAGCTTGGCAGCCCCAAACAGCCCAGCAATCCTTTCCTGGAAATGGTCAAGTTCCTGCTGGAGAGAATCGCTCCTGTACACATCGACACAGAGTCCATCAGGTACTGTGTGTGTGTCTATGTGTGCGTCTGATGTTTGGTTTGATTGTGCAATATTTTACCCTTTTTTAATAATCTCCCTCTTTCATCTTTCAGTGCTTTGATAAAACAGGTTAACAAATCTATAGATGGAACAGCTGATGATGAGGAGGAGGGCGTCCCCACAGAGGAGGCCATCAGAGCAGGACTGGAACTGCTGAAGGTAAAAAAATAAAAACAAAAAAGAAAACAAAAACACACGTCAGCTGGGTTCAACTCAGGATGTCTGCATCTATCTACAGAATGTGATGATGGATATTAGGTTGTCATTTCATTATCTCAGGTTGGTGATCTATTTAACACACCGCTTGTAGGAAAAAAATCTTAAATTATTGCTTGTAAACTCCTATCAGCTCTGTTGGCGGGGTGTCTGTGTGATTTGCTGCCTGTAGCTCTAGTAATCAGTGAATAAATATGCTGTTAGGCTCTGTATTTGTTGAAATAATGGATGACTAAGATAAAAGATGCGGTAGTCAATACATTGATACAAACAAATCACAGTAAATAATGGCATATTTACAATGGGATTGTGTTTAACCCAATGAAAACAGCCCCTCTGTGTTTGCATGATCTTGTTTACATCAATTTAAATGTAAAAACCACAATAACTTGAGAATTTAATCTTTTCGCAATGCAAAGGGAAGGCTTCTGTCTTTCGTGTCATCACATTGTATGCTTGTTGTGACTTGGTGGTGCAAAATGTGGTGACAAACTATCAAACAACCTTTGCACTCTGCTCATAAAAAAGCAGATAAGCAAATAAAAAATGCACATGGTTTAAATAACTTATGGAGTGTATAGAAAAATTTTGGTCATGTTTCTATGTTTAAAAATCATTTGGATCAGTTTGTTTTGAGTGTTTATTTAGTAAAATCAGATGAAAAGGCATGCCAGATTTTAGTATTTTTAATGTATGACACAATTTCAGTAGTTCAACTATTATACTTTATTGACTCAGATACACATTATGATTACATTTTATTATTCCCTATTTAGTGGTATCAGCAGGTTTGTGGATGCTAAATATGTTGATAGTTGAGGATTTGGATTTTGAATGAGTGAGCTGGTTGCATGTGACTACAGACACACCTGCAGAACAGCTGTGGACTGTCAATGGAATTATGTGCTCTATTTAAGAACTATGTCACCTCATGATTACTGTGTCTTGAGAAAAGTCCTGGTGGCGGAAACATCTGCACTTTTTTAATAGAAGAAATGCAAAGGTGATAATTGAGCGTGATAATTTACTCTTGCTGAGGTTGTATAAATTTTAGGGGTATGATGCATTTGAAGATACTCCAAGAAATGACATCATAATAAGCAAAAATACTGAAGTAGGAACTGACAGACCATTTCTATTACAGCGTTCAAAGGGTTTGAACCAGTTCTGGTTTGTTTAGAATATATGCAACATTTTTATGATGATTACAGTGATTATTATTGAAAATACAACCAGCTGTTTGACCCTTTGTTTTTCGTCCCAAACAGGTGCTGTCCTTCACACACCCGGTGTCGTTCCACTCTGCAGAGACGTTCGAGTCCCTGTTGGGATGTCTGAAGATGGATGACGAGAAGGTCGCAGAGGCTGCGCTGCAGATCTTCAAGAACACAGGAAGCAAGATGGAAGAGAGTTTCCCTCACATCAAATCGTATGTTTCATTGCCTAATTGATGCTTTCCTTCATTCTCTAGTTTACAGCAGAACGTATGCAGCTATACTGTATTTAATCACACATATAAACACTGTGTTTATTCATTTGTTGGACTCAAACACTCTGTGTGACTTATAACAATGCTTTCTATGGTTTGTAATGCTGCTCTCCTGTGTGCGCCCCCAAGTGTTCTGCTGCCGGTACTACAGGCCAAAGCCAAGAGAGGCCCCCCTCGCCAGGCCAAGTATGCCATCCACTGCATCAACGCCATGTTCACCAACAGAGACACACACTTCGCCCAGATCTTTGAGGTCAGTCAGTCCCATCGCTTTGGTTTTATACATTTTTTCAGGGGAGCAACAAGGAACTTTAATATTGTTTTGTTTTGGAGTCCTCTCTGGGCAAAAGCAGGAGTGTTTCCACTGTCATAACCAAAGAAAAATCTCCCCCTGCTTCTTTTTAACTGGCTTACATATTACTCATTGTAACTTTGCCTGAGAAAATGTAAATACAGACTCTTCCAGTCTGCATATGATCTGATTTCAAGGAGAATCTGACCCCTTGGCAGGTATTTTGGCCAGTCTTCTTGCTGATGGTCTCGTTTTGTTATGTATGGAATATGGAGGCATTAGTATTAAACTGAGACAGTTTCATAACCAGTTAAAAAACTCCTTGAGGAGATATTAAAGATGATCTCTGGTGCTTCTGAGTCTTGCTGTGGTGCTAAAACAGGAATGAAAAACACACCTATTCCTTCCAGACTTGTACTCTTAGTCAGATATGATGTGATGTCCATGTTTTTGTCATTAAAATGTTGCATATTTGTTTTTGTTTTTTTCCAGCCTTTGCACAAAGGTCTGGACCCTGCTAACCTCGAGCAGCTCATCACTCCTTTGACCACCCTGGGTCACCTGGCTCAGCTTGCCCCAGAACAGTTCGCTGCACCGCTCAAATCTCTAGTCGCCAACTTCATTGTGAAGGATCTGCTCATGAATGACAGGGTACACACAACATATATTTGTATTATATACAAATCCTAGATATATATGGCTCAAATGGAAAGGCAGAGCTCTTTTTGTTGTTCAGCAAATGTCAAATCTTTGTTTTTAAAACCTTAAATCTACAGAAAATAAGTGCCCGTTTTTTAATAGTTGTTGTCAGATATCTCTTGTAAAATAGATTCTTGATCTCAGTGGGACTTCCTGGTAAAATGAAGGTAGAATAAATAAATGTTAAAATAATCTCTTATTCAATCCACACTTTTCAGTCATGAAAATCCTTGAAGAAACCCTGAAACAACACTGGCTTTAAGACCTTAAAACTAGGATTAGTATTTCTGCTGTCTGTCTGTTCATATAATGTGAAGTCTTACAGTATTATCTGTGTCATCTTTAGATCCCAGGCAAGAAGACGACCAAACTTTGGGTTCCTGATGATGAAGTATCCCCGGAGACTCTGGCCAAGGTCAGCAGTGAAACCTAGTGTATCTCTTAAAAACTCTGTTTTGAACATCTGTTCAGTCTACTGCTGTGTGTTTTTTCTCTGAAGAATAGCTTCAGAGACAGATTTTTCATGCTAATTATCATATAAACGCCATCTTGCTTCATTTATTTATCTTAAAGGGATAGTTCGGATTGTTTGAAGTGAGGTTGTATGAGTTGATATCGATATCTCTGCGTCTTCAAACTGGGGGCGTGCCAACCAACATCTACTATAGCTGACTATCAAGGAGTACCTTATACAACCCTACTTCTAATAATCCAAACTATCCCTTTAACAAGTAAACAAGGAGACCTCTCTCCTGATTCTGAATATTGCAGATTTGTTGCCCCATGACTGATTTTTGACCTTCCACCCTCTTCCATTCAGATCCAGGGCATAAAGCTGATGGTGAGGTGGTTACTAGGAGTGAAAAACAACCAGAGCAAATCAGGCAACTCCACCCTGAGGATGCTGACTGCTATTCTACACAGTGATGGAGACCTGACTGAGCAGGGCAGGATGGGGTAAACAGCTCAGCCTCTACTTCTTTATCAGACAGACCAGAGGTCCCATGTGTGTGTGTGCGTGTCGGCCTCTTGAGCAGCTCAGAGAAAGCTTTGTCTTCAGATTATAATCATGTAATTTATGGATTTTAATGGGTAGAGGAGCCTCGAGGGGATGTTAAGCTTTCCTGTAAACACATTTGCAGCTTAATATAAAGAAAGCCTTGTTTACTTTATTTCTCTTCTGTCTCCTTCCGCCAGTAAACCAGACATGTCGAGGCTGCGGCTTGCAGCAGCATGTGCCCTGCTGAAACTGGCACAGGAGCCCTGCTACCATGAAATCATCACGCTGGAGCAATATCAGCTGTGCGCTCTCGTCATCAATGTAAGAACCGCCACGGGTCTCCTCTTTTCATGCAGAGATCATGCTCTGCATCTTTTTTTCTGTTTTTATGGTTCTGATTGTATATTGTTTCGAAATTGTGTATCACCACCCCGTCTTCTTCCTGAC
>JAJHUR010115560.1:0-15906 GCA_027495735.1 Lutjanus campechanus | reverse complement strand
CTGCACACACATACCTCGAGTTTCCTATCCATACCTTCCTGTCAATGCAGCATTCCTTTCCCAGACTTTCGGCCTTGCCAGGTATTCCAGCCTGCATTCCCAGCTGTACGTCTGCCCGCAATGAAGCCATAACACTGCTGTCTCCGCGGCCAGTTAGTGCTGGGAATACTGCCTGTGTGTGGCTGGCTGAAATTCTGTGTGTGTGTGTGTGTGTGTGTGTGTGTGTGTGTGTGTGTGTGGGAATGTGTGTCCAAACTCTTGATGACTTCATCCTCACCCCAGTCCCAGGCGTCAGGGCATATTTTTAACTACGTGGGCATATGTGTATGTGTGTGTGTGTGTGTGTGTAAGACCTGTGAATGCGGATTGCTGTTACGGAGCCCTATGCTGTTTCACATTACAGGGAAGCTGGGGTTAATTTCCTGTTGATGGACACGGCCGGCTCGCAGATAGAAACAGGTTTAACAGGGGGGGATTAGGCAGCCGCTGTACCCCTCAGCTGTTTAGGAGGTGAGACTGGTAGGTGAAGTGTTGCATTAAATCTGAGGTATTAGGCCAATACATACAGGTAGTGCAGGAGAGTGTGGAGGTGTTGAGAGGAATTTTATATTGTAACATTGTGGTGCAGATTGCGGTTGCCTGGGGCCAGGTTTATGTAGAGCAAAGACTCAACTTTTCTCAGGTCAAGAGGCAAGAGAGAAACTTAGTTTTGTGACTCTTAGACCCAAGCTAAAACCCTCTGCTGAAATAGATACCTCTCAGTTTAACAGTTTAAATGCACTCAAGAAGTCATGTTACATGGAGGAATTAGTTTACAGAGGAAGTCTGGTTACTGTAGAGAACCCAGTAATCAGATATCCCGCTTAGCTTGACCTTAAACCTACTTTAATTAATTTTTTTGGCCTCTAGGTGGCAGTGCAACAACATGTACGCACAACCATGACATATTATCACCTTATGAAGTTAATATGGCTAATGGTTTAGCAAATAGTTGGCTTTTAACACAACAGCAGTCACAGAGCAATGTTATGTTGTGATGTTTTCCAGTTATTATTATTATTATTGTGGCAGCCAGTGAAAATGACAAATAAAAGTGGATTTTGAAAAAAAAAATGTTTTAAAGATTTCATTAAAAATCAAAGGCAGCTTGAGAATTAAAACCGCACAGCCTCAAGACTACAAAAATTCTAACTAAATGTGCTTTATTTATTTAATGAAGAAGTGACACAAAACCTTTTTGGAGCTCAAACTCAACTGAGAGAAAACAAAATGACAAAATAGAAAATTGCACAGAGCAGTGATAAATGTGAATGTGACAAACCTTGTCTTCTTTTCACTACCTGTATATATAAAATATATATATATATATATATATATATATATATATATATATATATATATATATATACACACACACACACACACACACACACACATATATATATATATATATACATATATGTATATATACAGCTATGATTGGCAGAATCTGCAGGAAGCTACGATCCGTCCCAACTCCTGGGACAAATCACTGGCTTTTTACCAGCTGAACACTCCACTATATGCAAATGCATATATTACTGGTGCATATTATGTAAAGTTGCAGGTTGCAAAACCAAAACAACGAGCTAAAGCACACTAAAAGACTCTGTAGAGCTGAGAGGACCTGAGAGTTGGGTAATAATTTCTGTGGGTTACAAATTTGACCTCTTGTTGATAAAAAAAAAATATTGATGAGCACAGCTTTATGTGAATGATGTCGCAGATAGTGCTGAAACAATTACTTGATTAATTGATTAATCTATCTTTCAAAAGTCAATAAGCAATTTTGATGAGTGATTGCTGTTTGAGTCATTTATCAAGCAAAAATACCAATGATGATCTGCTTAGCAAATGTATAGATTTGTCCATACATTTAAATTCACATGCATACATTTGTCAGATGGCATTAGCTTTCAACTTCATTTTTAACATTTTATAGACTAAACTGATTCATCTGAAAAATGAAAAACAGTTTTATGATGAAAATTGTAGCAAATGTTAGCGGTAGCCATGGTGAAATCATCTGATTTGCACTAAAATGCCCCAGTGTTGGACTATAAAAGTGATGTATAGTTTTGGTCTGGTATGGGGAGAGTAGGGGAGCAGAAAAAAGCCTCATTACATTGTGGTCTGCGATTGTCTCGGTCCAAACTGGAGCTAATTCAGCAGCTAATCTCGGCTCGCTTGTGCAAGCCTACAATAACCCTGTCTCATGTAATGAATGTGGGCCGAGCTCAGTCAGATGCTGCTGCAGCCGAGGCTGATTCAAAAGCAAACACGAGCAAATCGGCAAACAAACACAGAGACGACACACATGTGCTTGTGGTTTGTCTCTGCACATTATTCATGCTAGATTGCAAGTGTTCCCCAAGAGAGAGGACGACGGACAGATTGATAGATACAGTAGAGGTGAATATAAGCAGTCCCACTCCACAACCCTCCACGTCACGCTCCACAGAGCCCCTCGAGGGACCCTATAGGAAACCCATCCCTCATTTTCCCCTCTTAATAAGGGGCAGCTTTTTATATGGCTGTGACAGAAGGTTTGTGTTAGCATCGTTAGCGATAGCCACAGTCCCAACTGCCGCTGCCACAGCCACCCCACCCCTCCTCTGAGGGACACCTGGGACTCATTGTGACCCAGCGGGCCACGCCTTCGCTGGGGTTGTACCTGGCCAAAGACTGGGGCCCCACTCTGGTGCTGTGAAAGCTGTGAATCACCCCTCCTCCTCCATAAATCCATAGAAACGGAGTGAGAATACAGGCAGTAACTGCTACGTCTGAATGCTGACTCATGTGTTTACATGTTGGAGGCTCCTGCAGCATGGACAGACGCCTGATTGGGTTTAGATGGATGCGTTTGTCCACCGGGACGCAGGAGAAAAAAGAGCAGGAGGAGGAAGTGGGACGGCAACAGAAGTCTGAGGGAAAGTTCAAATACCATGAGGGAAATGAATGTGTAATGTGCTACATGTGTGCTGTACAGTGATGATATGAAAGCACACACACACACACACACACACACACAAACATGCAGACAGAAAGAAAAGCTTTCACAGCGGCTGAGTGATCCTCTGTTTTCTTTACAGTGTGTTTAAGCCTCCATTAATCTTCTCCTGTCTTACATTATTAATACATCCCTCTTTTAGAAGTGTTTTACTCATGGGATGCATATTGTGTGTGTACATATGTGTTTTCCTATTCAAATGTGTGTCTATGTTTTTTATTCATTATTTGGATTCCCATTAGCTTCTACCATAGCAACTAGTCTCTCTTTGGTTCACATAAAATAATTATAATAAAAGACAACAGTAAATAAGTGAAATTCCTTAAAAAGAGAGTGTAAACAATTTAAAAGAATATAAAATGATACTGCTTTTATACAGTACTGTTATAAAACTAAAAACTAAAACTGAAACTTTATATATTAGTTATAAGCCAATAAGAACAACTTTTGGGTTACCATGTTCTGAAAAAATCCTAATCTAAGACTTATTGGGCCATATGGACTCAACCTATTAAGCATTTCTTAACGGATTACCAACATGTATCATTCCTCCAAAAAAGGATACACCTGAGCTGCTCGCTTGATCCATAAAGCATTAGTGAATTATTATAAAGGGTGACTTGATAGAATGTGGTACCAAAACAGCAGGGGGGCATTCAGTTTACCAACTGCTTACCTGTTAGCTCGACACAGGAGCTGAAGGAGGTGGCAGGTGGTTTAGCTTCTGATGAAAGAGGAGGAATATTCCCTCCAGTACTTCAGAGGTGTCTCTGACCAAAATAGGTGCATATATGCAGGTTTTTTTAAAGGTGTGTAAACCCACTAAAAATAAGCGATTGACCCTTTTCCCTTTCCCAGTGGACCCATTTGTCTTTCTGTTTTCTTCTGATGTCACTAGAAAGCTGAGACTCAACTCGTGTGTTCATGAAAGCAGAGAAAAAGACGATTTTAAAAGTCTGTGTGTGTGTTGAGCTCTCAGCCTGTAGCTTCTAACTGAATCTTTGTGGTTTGAAGTTTGGTTTCTCTCCTGTCATCACCTTGGCTGGCTGGTTAATGTTAGCTACTGATAAAGGCCAGCTGATGCTCCTGTGTTGAATCTTCACCATAGGTATGGCATAGCGACATATACCAGCATACACCAACCGTAAATGTACGTAACTACACATAGCAGCGACGCAGGCCACAACAACTGTGACTGTTCCAGCAGCATGCATTTTCAGCTGCTCCTTTGTGAGTTCAACAAACATGGACCAAATCATGGAGACGTTAACTGAGGAAGTCAATAAATAAATAATTTGTATGACTCTGCTTTGCCACATTGCAAAGACTGCCAGTAACAGTAACCGTTCTTCAACATTTATTAGCTCCAACTCCCAACTCTCAGTTTCAGTCATCATTATTTGAAGTACTTAAACAGGTTCAACACAGTGGCTTAGAAACCCTGCTGCCAACGAACGTTTTGGTGACACAGACACCCCAGCAGGAATGTTCTCAATAATGTAGGCCACCTGCATAGGCTATGACATAGACTCTGTGTACAGCTTATGTACAGTTTCTGAAAGCTGAATTCAAGAATTCTTGTCCAAAGTTTCTGTCCACTGTTGCAGATTCACCGAGGACAGTACTGTCACTGCAGCTAAGCTAGCTGTTGATAATCAGCAAAAGTCTGCCAACTCACTCAGTTTGTTGAATCTCAATTTCTTTTTTTGTCTTTTTTTTAAATCACAGTAGCCTACAGAAAACAAGACGTTTGAGTAACTTGCCTTGAGGCCTTTACACACCAATAATGATGCAAATAAATTCTGGGGCCAAAATTTCGACATGCCTGACTATACACATCAAGTGCTACACGAATAAATTATTAAACCTCTGAAAAGAAATCTTGCTGCGACAAAAAATGTTAAAAAAAACAAAGCAGATGTGAAAGCTTGCATAGGCTGCATATGAAAAATATTAACGCGCAAATTATTTGCATGACAAAAAAATGTTTGATGTGAAAAAGCCTTATGAAGATGACTTGGCAGTGATGGTAAAGTTACAGCCAAGAGCTAACCAGAGTTGAGTGATGCTAGCATTAGCGGTTAGCACTAACCCCAGCACACCCTGGCCCCAAACTCCTCCTGGACACTTTTATTCATGAAAAATCATAAAACATACTGAATTTGAACATCAAGTCAATGTTAAAACAGACTCACAAGTCAGTCTGTGAATGATTCAATAGAGACTGAGGACAGTCTCCCAACTTTAGTTGCTAAAACTGAGTGGAAACAATTAAGAGACTTTAAAAAATCTGCCATGCAGAACCAATTCAGCGTCTTTAGAGCGGCACTTCAAATTGGGTTGTTGACATGCGGAAGTCGTATACCTACCGCTGAGTGGAGTGGGAGAAGAGCATCATATCCGGTAAGGCGTGTCCTTGAAAAAATGTAAGGGGCGTAGGTTTGTTTCCCGCCGTTCTCACCGCCGCTCAAGCAACTATTTTGCATCTAGAAATCCACAGATGATTGGTATTGCAAGACTTAAAATTAAATTGCAGCTCTGAATCAAATAAAATCAAATTAAAATCAAGTTGGTTTTAAATCATTACACGTTAATCTGCATTTAATTACATTATGTAACCGTCTCTCTGTCTGGATCTTTGTCTTCATGACTTTGATGCCCCACAAAGATGCATTCATGTGGCTGTGTGTGAGTGTGCGTGTGTGTCTGTTCATGACAGAGTACGTGTGAAGCCCCTGTCTCCATCCCCCTTGTAATGTCAACCCACAGTCTCCACCACAGTTGGCCCAGAGTCTGCCAGCCCCCTCCTCATATTTATCCCATGATCCCCCCACCCCACCCCACCTCACCCACCTCAAAAGTCCCCTACTTCCATATCCATCAGCCTGCTCCCCTTCCTCCACTTCCACCCACATTCCTGCATTTCACTGCCATAAACAACTATTAACTTAATGGTTACAAAAATCATTAAAGAAGAAACATCTGTGCACCCGCCGCAGCCAATCAGGGGAGGCGGAGAGCGGCCGAGCCCAGGAAGGAAGAGCGTGGTTGGCTGCCTGAAGTGCTTGCACCTTGTTGAGTCCCTCCCACTACCATGCACACTCTTTATAGTCTGTTTAGCGAGGGGAAGAAGCAGCGGGACACGGCCGGAAAAAAAAAAGAGAAGGCGGGGTGGGGGATTTAGCAGAGACACACGGACACATGGAAACGGTTAGCATCTCGGTGGTGGCAGGCAGCAGCCCGCTCTCCTTCTCTCTCTGTTCTTTTTTTTTCTTTTTCTTTTTCATTTTCGATCTTTTACGTCCCAAAATAGGAACCAGATTGCCACTGCGGCGGCTTAATTTGAGCTCCTTTACCGTTTAAGGATGTAACTGGAAATTGAGGTGGAAAATTTTAAGAAAATAAAAAAAGGAATAGGTAGCGGTGGGGGTATAAATCTCATAATTACAGGCGGAAAAGCAGCTTGAGCTTTTTGAATTAAGTCTTGGCCTGCTCAGCTACCAATTTAATAATGCCATTCTGAGCTGTAAGGGCACGCTGGAAGAGTGTTGTGTGGCAGACCATCAAAACTTATTAATCATGCAGATCTCAGTGAGGTGATAAAATTGAAATAAGATACTTCAGTCTAACATGACGTAGCAAAAGTACATTCAGAACATAAATTCTTTACTCAAGTAGTACTTGTGGAAAAAAAGTATAAGTACTGATTCAGCTCTTTACTCAAGTAAAGGTGACAGAGTGCAGGCTCTGAAATGTACTCAAAGTATAAAAGTAAAATCTGTTTCTGTGCTAAACTAACTGAAGCTCACCTTTTCTCCACAGTTGAGTTTCCATCTCTGTTACATCTTGTTACATCTTTTTTGTCGCTTTTGTCTTGTTCTGTCTTTTACGTGTATGTATGTATGTCCTTTATGCCGTTTATTATGTCGTTTTCATCCTGTTTGTTGTGCGTGATATGCACTGATAGATGTGCCAAGGAATTACCTTTTCTATGTGTTATTTTCCATTTTTCCATTTAGCTTAAAATCAGTCTTCATGTTGGAAGGTGGTGCGCAATGATGTGAAATAAAAATAATCAGTAATTCCTCTCAAATTCATTAAAGCTAAAGTAACAGGCTTGTTTTGAAAATGTAAGGAGAAATTGTAGATATTTGCCTGAAAATTGGGGAGTAAAAGAAAAAAGCTCCCAGAAAAATAAATACTCAAGTAAAGTACAGATACCTGGAAACTCTACTTAAGTGCAGTAACTAAGTATTTGTATTTCCCACCTCTGAATCTAACGAACACAGAAGGTTCTGTGTATGTGGCAAGCAAATGCTCCTTTAACCTCGTGGCCACCCTTGAGCTCTGTGAGAACTGAGAATAAAACAAGAGGGGAACGTAAAATAAATGAATGGAAAAGCCCGGGCAGGGCTGGGACGGAGCATGCCCGAGCAGAGCGCCTGCGGCCACCACTGCTTTGCCTCAGCCCAGATTGAGTGTGACTTGTGTCAGGCGCAGACCCTCGTCTCCACTGTGCGTCTCCACGGCCGAGAGGGCAGCGCCACTGCGAAACCCTGCCCTGAGATGAAAGCATTTTCCACCGCGCATAATGCGCATGAAAATAATACTTGCATTGTATAATCAAAGCACCATACGGCTAGAAATACATGCAGCATGTACAAAGGAGCTGTTATGCTGTTTGGTTTGCTGTGCGGGCCCCGGAGCCAAGTGCAGGAGACATGGTGAAAGCTGGAGTGAACGGAGTCTGAGTGAAACAGCGGCGAGGTGTTTCCTCGCACGCTACCTCAGGCCAAGGTGGATGTGGAAATGGTGTTCATTTTAGCGACTGTTTTTTTATGACGTGACAAAGTTATTGCTGCAGGTGAGGACAGCGCAGGGGGACATGGGGCGGAAGAGTGGTGGTGTGAGTATTTGTGTCTGACTGCATGAACATGGGTCCACCCGCGTATGCACTGTAAAAGTAAACTATTTGTTTCAACCTAAAAAAGTTTTAAAAGTTTGCATCTAGGCTGGCTTAAAATTTTAAGTTGGCTGAATCTGTAATCCATACACAGTGTATGGCTCCAACTTGCTATTTTGACTGCAGCACTCATTTTTGGATGGGCAATTTCTACGTATTGCTCCTTTAATGTGAAAACATTAGTTGAGTCCACTGAACTCAGATATGATTTTTTATAGTGATGTATGTAAAGTCAGGCGGACAGTTTTGCCGGCACCCCTGGCTGGTTTCTATGTTCCCACGCTGCTGGGTCCAGAGCTTCCTGATGTGTCCGATGGGAGGGGGGGGTACAGGAGACCAAACTGGAAAATGGCCGCTGCTTTGACTAACATAAACAGATCATAAAAAGGCTCTTCAGTCTGACTGTGGGAGCCGAGTGGAGCTCAGGACCTGCAGTTAATAGATTTGGGTTGGAGCAGGCATCGCTTCAGCTGTGTCCTCTGTGATTTGGGTCACGTCCAAGAGTTGGAGAGCCTTGTTTCGGTGTGTTTAGACGTTAAAGATCTGCATTCGCTTTATAAAACCTACATTCACTCACAGCTGATATACCATGCAGGCAGAGGTGTCCACACATTCACTACTCAAGAAGAAGTACAGATACACAAAACAGGACTCTGGTAAAAGTAGAAGTACCGATTCAACTTCTTTACTCAAGTAAAAGTGACAAAGTACAGGCTCTGATTCTACTCTCTGTTTCTGTGCAAAGCTAACTGAACCTCACCTTTTCTCCACCGTTCAGTCTCCACTTCTGTCTTTTTTTTGTGTGTATTTTGTTTTTGTCTTGTCACATCTTTTTATGTTATTTTCTTCTTGTTGTGTCTTTTACCTCATTTTCATATTGTTTTGTCTTTTCTGTCATTTTCTTCTCATTACATTTTCTTTCATTATTTTTGTCTCATTAGATCATTTTTGTCTTGTCTTGTACATCATTTAGCATAATGTTGTTACATGTTGTAGCATAATTTTTGTCTTGTTCGTCTTTTACTTCATTTCCGTCTTGTTACATATTTAATGTAATTTTCATCTTGTTATGTCTTTTTATGTTGTTTGTTTATGTTTGTCTTATTATGTCATTTCTGCCTTTTTACATTGTTTACGCAGTTTTTCGTCTTATTGGGTTGTTTTTGTCTTGTTACGTCTTTTACATTATTTTTATCTTGTTAAATCTTTTATGTCATTTTCATAGTTTTTGTCTTGTTACATTGTTTTTGTCCTGTTACGTCCTTTAAGTCATTTCTGTCTTATTACGTCATATTTGTCTTGTGACATCTTTTAAGTCATCTTTGTCTTGTTATGTCATTTTTGTCTTGTTATAGCTTTTATGTTGTTTTCATCTTGTTACATCTTTTCTGTCATGTTCGTTTTTTTATATCTTGTTACGTCATTTTTTAATTGTTACATCTTGTTACATCAGGTTTGTTTTATTACATCTCTACATTGTTTTCATCTTATGTATTGTTACATGGTTTTTGTCTTGTTATGCCGCTTTTATCTTGTTCGTCTTTTAAACTCAAGTAACAAATCTGTTTTGAAAATTTAAGGAGCAGAAAGTACAGATATTTGTGTTAAAATGTCGGGAGTAAAAGTAAAAATACCAGATAAATCTTCTTAAGTACATTAATAAAGTATTTGTACATAGTTACTTTCCATCTCTGCATGCAGGAAGGGAAGCACAAGTTAATTGAAAGTGAGGACACTCGCCTGGTCAATAAGCAGGAGTCCCAGGACACATTACGTCAGCTGAGGACTCACAGCTCTCAGTGTTCTTACATGTGGAGTTAGAAATGTTGGCTGTTCTCAGAAAGCTACCAGTCTCCACCCAGCACAGCAGAGGCGCTGGCACGGCCGCCACCAGCTCGGCGACAGGTCTCCAGCTGACCTCGGTGTTGCCTCGCATAAATATTATGAAGGTCTGTCTTCTTAATAAACTAATTCTTCAAAAATGTTGTTGTGAGTTCACAGTGTGCGTCCTGGAAGTGAGCGCAGTGCGGTTTGGAGGCCTCGACTGTTGACGCTGGCACAGCCAGGTGTAAAAGTTCTACAGTCACAACCACAGAATCACATTCACTTGTGACTCTCATAGAACTTCCTTGTTCAGTGTGCCACCGTTTTGTGAGCTTGTGCGTGAAATACGACAATTTGGCAACACGTCTGTACTTATGGGAATTACAGGGGGTAGAGAAAATAACATGAACACTGCAAAAGTTGTTTAAACGAGACTACGTACAAGAAGAAATAACACAGTGTTCTTGCACATGAAATGTTGAATTTCTGAGCAATAAAACAGCTTCAATTCAATACACTTTAATACACTTACTTTTACAGCCTCACTTGGTCTGGTATGACCAGTAGCTTATGGCGGCTGTTAGCAAATGCTAGGTCACTTTGGATAAATACTGCTGTGTAACTGACATTATTGAGTTACTTTGCTGACTGTTGTGCTACTGTTACGTACTATATTAGTATTAGCAAAACTCTAACTTAAAAAAGTACAACTGCATGTCATCGCAATCCACGTAAAGGGAGTTAGATCACCCCAAAATCTTAAATACCTGTTTTTCCTCTTACCTGTAGTGCTATTTATTATCCATCTAGATAGTTTTGGTATAAGTTGCTGAGTTTTGGAGATATTGGCCAACAATTGAACATGATGCTTGCTCAAGATAATGCACAGACTTCGTTGTGAGTAGTTTCATGTAGGAACTAATTTTGTCCCTTTTCTATGCACAGAACTGGCCTGGCTCGACTCGCTTTGACTCGGCCCGTCAGCCCAGCATGGCAGGGGTTTGCATTTCCATTACAACAGGGCTGTGGACTTGAACATGTGTCTTTTACCTCAAGATGACCTTGAGGAGGCTGAAGTTGAGCGGTTGTATAGCGGTGGATGAACCGTTCATATATACGTCTCTAGGGTAAACACGCTGTTGCCTTAAGTTCTTCACAATAAAAGTCCCGTATTATTCCGTTATTTTAACATTTTTATTATGAAGCAGCACAAACAGGAAATGTTTTCATTCAGGGGTTTTATCAGAAGTAATTTAACACGACTCTGACACAGCTGAAATGTACTGTCAGCTGAACATAAAGAAACTTTTAAGAAACTTCTCTCTCTCTGCTCTCCTGCACACACACGAGCTGAGTATCATGACACATGCTTGTTTGAGGGGGAGAAAGGAGGCTCATCATGAGGTTGGTGTAGCGTGCTGAAAGTGATAATGGAAATGCAAATCGGCGCGGTACGGTTTGGCGCCGGTGGAAAAGGCCCATTTTGTTTACACTCACTAGCCGTATCAGAGGGAAGTGTTTATTCACTCATGGACAAGAGGTTACAACTCAGCCAAGGAGGACACCATTATTTACATCATGAGCTGTCACGATTACAAGCCTCCGTTTTTTTGTTATTTTAAGCACCACATGTCATTGCTGCAATCAGTAGCTCTTTCATTTCTAAATACGTATCACCTATGACAGAAATCCACATGTATTCGTTGGAAAAAGAGGTGTGGGGTGTGGATTAAAGAGCGGCGAACCCTGAGGCAATCAACAATGCATGTGTGACCATCCCAGGCGGAGTGGAGGGGAGCGGGGCTGAGAGCCTCGCTCATGTCTGTTCAGAAAATAAAAAGTACGAAAAAAGACTCAGGCTGCTCAAGCAACGGGAAATCAGAGACTGTTATGCCCGCATCTTACAGAGACCTGCTCCACCACAACATCCTGGATGGAGGTGTTGCTCTGTGGACTCTGTTTACATGTATGATGCTTTGTGCTCTAACTCAGTCACAGCTGATGCACAATGTTTCCTAGATGTCGACCATGTTATCATCACCATCTTGTTGCTGCTGTTTACATTCATTCTGATGCAAATTCAAAAAAATCCACTACAGAATTATTTCCTGGATGTATACATACGTATATATGTAATTAATTATCTTTACATACGTATATTGTATGTGTGTAGCATGAAAGAACTACAACTTTCTTTTTATTGTGCAACCCTGTGTTGTATAATGACAATAAATGACCTTGATACATTGATATATCAAGAGAAGACAGACGCCTCTACAGCAGAAAACTTCACAATAAACCAATCTAGATGTATAAATAGCACTTTAAGTATGAGGGAAAATATGTATTTTTGATTTTGGGGTGAACTATATGTTTAAAATCATATCAAATTGCAAAACATTTAACATTTCAAACCACTAACTGTCCATATTGGTGAGTTTTAACCAACTGTTGTTCCTCTTTGTCTGTACTATTTTATTATTTGCCATATTTTGATATTTGAACTGACATTTACAGTAATTCTGACGACAGATCTGCCTGCAGCTTGTGCACAAATAAAAAGTCACATAACTGAATGATGATCTTCGTAGCAGTGTTTGTAATTGTGAATAACTTTTAAGCCTCTAGTCTGCATTTGGATTTGTCCTCTTTTTTTCTGCGACCCTGCTTGAAATTGTGACATAACTTAAGAGTTGAGACTTTTATCGTTTGGTCTACCCCCTATATGTTCTATATGGCCCACCGCCACTGTTCCAGCTTTGTGTATTATCTGAGGAAGTGGCTGTCTGGTAAACAGACAGAGCGGGCTGGTTTATAATTATTAGTTTAAGGCCCCGGCCCGCCATGTTCTGCCATCTCCTCTCGGCGGCAAGGGTCAGAGGAGCAATAAAACATGATTAAGTGAAGGAGCTGTGGCTGTAAAGTTGGTTCCAGCCGCTCACGGATGAAAAATGACAGTGAAATCAGTCGCAGCATGGGAACATGTCTGGACTCTCTGTAATGATTAAACCCCGGTTTGGATAACCAGTAGCAGACAGACACATACATGGAGCCACGATAACCAGGAGAGCAGAAACATCTGCAGTGTACTCTGTATCATATAATAGGCTTCACACTGGATGATTTAGGGTCTGTAGCATTGAGCACAATGTGAGTTATATGGCAATTATCAACGCTGCTACTCTGCACTAACATAACAGTACAGGACATGGAACTGTGTTAGTAGATCACAAATCCACTGACATGTTGTCACATTTACCTTAATAATCTGTGTAATGTAAGTGAAATGAATATCTTATCTCTTACTGCTTTTCACATTAAAAGATTTGCTTTCACTTTTGAATAAGGCACCATTCTTAAATAATATATTAGTTGTAATTATTGGCTTTAAAGGCTCTGAAAACTTGGTTTCAAATCTGAAATGTTTCTCTAAACTGTTAAATATTAATGTAGTCAAAGACTGAAAATTATGGAAACAAAACAAAAACTTTAAGTCTTTTTTAGAACCTGTACTTTTTAAGTTTTACTTGACTAACGTTGAGTTGAATCAGTAGTTTTGCCAGTCTCTTTGACTCAAGAATGAGTGCTTTAATTGAGTAAAAAATTTGTGCACTTTTGCCTCTTGTGCTGTCTTCAGTGATGCAGGATAGCAAAGCTCTTGAATGCAGCACACAGGCTGGACAGGGTAGACATCTTTTATGAACTGGTTATGCTCCTGTACTGTATGTTGACTTTTTTTCCCCCCATAAGGTTCAGCAGACTCAGTACAGAAAGCGTCTCATGTTAGTCTCAGTTTTACGAAGGCTCTGACCTTTTCAAGCAGATTATTTGCATGTTCTTCCTTTCTGTGACCGACTGTAACATCTTCATCTCCCCTGATCAAACAGGCAGGAAGGCAGCGTCTTTTGTCAGCGTCTCTGAATGGCGCTCTTGCTGCCAGGGGTAATTATGGGTAATTGGTGGGACAATAAGGCGATGACAGCTGTGGAACCGTTGCGACATAAGGGCAAGGCTCGGCCCAGCCCGCGATCCGGGCAGCACCCTTACCTCACTCCCCGCCGCCGTCACGATCCACTGGGCGCAATTAAGCCGCACAATAACCTTTTTGTGGAACCCTGTCCGGCACATATCAACATCACATCTCTAGCAGGGAGCTGAACTTCTTTTTTTTCTCCACCATTTTTCCTCCGTGTCTTGCCCTAGTGAAGCATTTATTTTAATCAAAGAAAATAAAGACAGAAATAAATGCGTGAGAGAGCCTGAATCCAAATAAACCTTCGAGAGGTGTAAGAAAATACCAGAGGGTCGACTTCTGGCTAATGATGATGGCCAGAATGAGGAAGTATTGCATGGCTCTTAAGCACTTGTATGACTTTTCCCTTTCATTTTGTTTGACAGCTTGTTTCTGGGGCAGCACAGGTAAAAAAAAGAAGCCATCAGTTGTCGGTTTTGGCACCGGAGGAGTTTCCTTCCTCTCCTCCCTCAAGTCAAATGAGGGATTTGGTGGTTAAGATGAAAAAAAAATGGAATTGATCGTCGTTGGGAATTTCCTGTCAAATTTGCTGAGAGAGCTGCTTTTCCTCAACAACACATTAACCTCTGTTTGCTTGTGGGAACCGCTGCAGTGAAGAGCTCTGCACAATGATGGAGGGTGAGACACAGAGAGCCTGAAGCCCCCGTTCACAAGGCTCGATTCAGTTAGCCATGCCTGTATCATGCCATCTCATGCCTGCTATACTTGAACCACAAAACAAAGTGTTGTCTGTTCACAGTTTGTCTTTCCCGGGAATCTATTTGATGCTCTGAATGATATGGAGAAGGGGGGAGGGGGGCTTGGGAAAGTTTATGTTAAAGCAATGAGTCGTTTCATTTCAGTTTTACTGAAAGTGGTTAGAGGAAAATCACACTTTATCACGACCTGTCTTTTTCTGTTAGTCTGGGCCACCATTTCCATCAGTAATCATAACACCGGACTCAGTAAACAGTAAACGTGGTGACACTGCTGTGCCGGCAAGTTTGACAGAGAAAAAAAAAAAAGTGAAGTCACATGATTAGACAAGTTTTATCATTTCATTACAGTAAACTCATCAATAATGCCGATAATAAGGTGCTCAGGTCATGGATTGAGTATTCACATCCTTTACTTAAGTAAAGTACTTCTGCCACACTGTTAAAATGCTCTATTTACATTGTTTACATAATACAACAATAAAATAAAGGAGTTTAGGTCCTGCTCAATTTGATGTCCTCTGTGATTGTTATACTGTTATGAAGCTCAGCCTAAGTTCAATCAGGAAGACTGTCTTTATGCCTCATTCATCCATAACTGTCTTTCTCTCCCCCTCTCTCGTTACCAATTATTCGTAATCACCTGTCCACGGGCGCCCACTTTTTAAGTCAGCCAACCAGATTTAGCCACAGTCTCCATCAGCCAATCATGTCGTTGTGTCAAAACTTTAAATCTGTTCTCTTCTCTGCTGCTTTCAGCCATCTTTTCTGAACTGCTGTGACCCTCCTCCAGTTTTTCTAATCCAGTGCCCAGGTTGAGCTCAACAGAAGTCCAGTCTTCATCTCATCCAGGTCGTCAGCCGTCCCTTCACCACCACCACCACCAGTATCTAGACTCCATCGGGGGTTTCCTTTACTAATCACAGTTCACTACCCCCTTTATACATGATGATGTCACGATGGAGTGTAACCACCAAAGACTTTTCACATTTTTCTTAAAATTGCACACAGGTCAACTAAATATATTTTGTACACTCAAAACGAGTCTCTCCTGATTGAAATGATATATGATATCATTAGATCATTTCTCCCACATTAATGTAAAAGCAGGACTTGATTATTGTAGTTGGTTGAGGTGTGTGGATTGACACATAGATTGACTGTTTGGTTTGTAAAAAAGTAAAATAGTAAAAAATGCCGTCGCAATTACCCAGAACCCCAAGTGCCACCTTCACAATGTTTATTCTGTCCAACCAACATCAGTGTTGGATGAGAAAAATCAGTTCCACTGAATATGGGTTCTGCAGAATCATCCAATAATAAGATTCTTGTGTGCTCATGG
>JAJHUR010115559.1:0-14931 GCA_027495735.1 Lutjanus campechanus | reverse complement strand
ATCACAAGTGGACAGGTCTGAGTATTCTAGTATTACACTACATCACCACATGCACCCTGAGTGACCACTTTTGATCGTATCTCACTTCCCCATTCTATATGGAAATAAACACTTAGGCTATTTTGTCAGTTCATTGTCTATAAAAGTCCATTTGGACGTTTATTTGTTCCTTCTTTTTAGATCAGCGCCACAATAAACTCCTCAATCAGCCTACATGACCTACATGTTTTACCTGTGCTGTCAACAGCTGGGCAGGAGAGAAGCTCCACGGTGCGCTGGAATTTTATAACGGAGTTATGATCAGGACGATGCCCCTTCTGTGACTGTGAGGAAATCTCATGTTTTTTCACTTCACAAATGGCAAAGTAAGGCATTTATGACAGACAGAGAGAGAGAGAGAGAGAGAGAGAGAGAGAGAGAGAGAGAGAAAGCAAAACTGTGCATCCCAACGCACCACCGAGCGTCGCAGCTTTCTGTTCAGAGGAAGCAAATACATTTTTTGCATTTATTGCCGAATTTACAAGAAGACTCGTCTTGCATAGCCAGACCTCTCTCTGCAACTCCCAGCCTTGTTTGCATTTCTGTGAACCAATCATGAAAGTCTTGGGCGGCGCTACGCCCAGGATGCAGCAACAGTGCTGCTGCAAAGCAGTGTAGAGCGGCAACTTGTTTTGGTGGAACCTTTGCATGTCAGGAGGCGAGCTCTTGTATTAAAATGACTACATCACAAAAGAAAAGCTACTGTTAGCTCGTTTACATTTGTACCATTTGTCCCTACTTTTCTGTTTTCAGCATGTAGGTTGCATCTTGGAGGTTGTTCTTGTTTCCTGGGGAAAATAGGTCGCTGACGCCACAATGCTGCTTGAAGCATGCAACCAATAGCAGGACCTATACCTGCAGTGTGCATCCAGTGAGTCAGACTACAAGCAGTCGCAACTGATTAAGAATTTGCTGTTGTGGTTTCACTTCCCTGCTTTTAATGCAAATAAGCATGTTTGAAAAATGCGTTTTAAACTGCAGCTGTCCTAAGCAGTCCACTTGGGATCAGTTAATAAGGTCTGAACAGGCCCTGATAAAAACCATTGATGGCTTCACACTGTGACTGAGGCAAGAGTTGCATGTGAAGGCAGCTTTCAAACAAGTGTCAAAAATTCAGTTATCCAGACAAAACTGTGAGAATTTGTGTACTTCATCATCTAGCTAACATCTCTGTCTTTGTTTTTGTTTTGTTTTTTGTTTTTTTTTACAAATATTGATTGCTCCATAAGTTGTCAAGCTTATGCTTTTATTCAGGGTTTTCTGCTAGAATCGATTTACATGCTTTCATGTTCAACATTCACATTATTTTTTCTCATAACTGGCCACAGCTCTATTAGCCCTCTGTCTGAAACGCTCTATTATAGCTCCTGTGTCTGTTTAAGGCCCTGAGCCCATTCAAAAGTCTGTTCCAAACTATCTGTACACAATGCAGATGTGTTACATAGTGATGTCACCAAGTAACAGAACAAAGGCTGGATTACAATCGAGACGCTTCAGGCAGTTCAGGAGCAGTGTTTTCTGTAGGAGTGAGTGACTCCCCTTGGCATGGACTTTATTTTTTTGTGACTTTGCAGACCTGTTACATGCTCAAGAAGCTATACAACACATTAAGGTAAAGGGAAAAGATGCTCTATTCCTGTTAACTGTCATAAGATCTATTCAGCAAGAATTTGCAGCAGCTGTTTACAGTAAAATACCGTGATGTTCTGTGAGCTCAGTAAATTAAAAAATTGGGCTGGATGGTTTGTGGGGGACAGTCTGAAGATGCAGTGTAGCGACTTATGTGTCAACTGAGAAAGAAATGTGGGAGGAGAAATTTTTAATTAGTTTTCTAGTTTTTGAGAAAATAAAATGAAGGACTTAATGATTCCTGTCGGTATCTGGACATTTCTGATCAATAGACCTACATTTGGTCAAAGTTGCAAAGTGGTAGCATGTACGACTGATTTGTTATTAATTTTAAACTTCTGCTGTAACGCCACCATCAGGACCATTAGCCCACAATGCCAATTGAGGAAGTATGGCGTAGGACTCGACCTTTGCACAAAGTTTTCTTTATTTTCTTGCATGGTAAGGCAGATTTCCTCGTAGCACTGGCAAATACAAGACAGGCCAGCAGCAGAACTGCGCAGCTCCTAATAAGCAAAACACACAGATACACAAAACCCAATAATTGTATTGTTTGGAAGATTAACACTAATTGTAAAACATATTGCTTGAAGTCTGTTATTGAACTTATTAAAGTGGAAGAGATGAGAAATCGACATCTGCTGTGACTAAGCATCAGCTGCTGTGCTGCAGTGTGAAGGACAATCAGCTCCTCTCACTAAACGTACTCCTGAAGATCCACAGTGTTTGTCCAGACTGATTCCATTATTGTTTAGTCTTTGCCATGAAATGCTCAGATTAGAAAGTAACACTTTGTGCTGATCTATATCTAATGCACTCCACTACAATAAATCCTCCTTACTTTAGCTCATCACTTTCATGATTTGTTGAGAGGGATGCTGATTTAACGCTCTGTGTCATTAGTTTCTGATTTTGTTAACCATTTATTTTAAACAGTTACTCAGAAGCCAGTCACATATAATGTCCTGATGAAGGCACTGTAGCAGAAAACATTTAAGGGAATAAACGTGGCATACAGGAGAGGAGTTCTACACATTGATATTCACTTATTTATTTGAACTTGTGTTCTTGTGTCTAGTCTGTTAAGCAAAGAAAAGGGCCAGACACTGACAAATTGGAGCACAACACACAGTCCACAGACAAAGTAGAAGATGGTATGTTTACAAACAATGCTGCATATTCTGTCTCGGATTAAAAGTATATTTGCACCAAAATATACTTTAAAGGGGCCGTTCACCCCAAAATCAAAATTACATATTTTCACTCTGGCCTGTAATGCTGTTTATCCATCTTTTCTGTTTTGGTGTGAGTTAGGAGTTTTGGACATATCGGTTGTGATATAATGGAACTAGAAGGCATGTTCTGGTGTTCAAAGTGTTAAAAAATACATTTGAAAAACTCAACAGCAGTATCTCTTTATTTATTTATTTATTTCTATTAGAAAGAAAGTAGTTGCAGGAGATCCTAAAGTAGTTCCAGTAGATTCTATTGCAGAAAGAAAATAGTTCCTGCATGAAACTGCTCGCAACAAGGTCTGTGGATTGACTTGAGTAACCGGGTCATGATTTCTGGAAAAATACACTACACATAAATCGCACTACAGGCCAGAGGAAAGATATGCATTTTTGATTTTGGGGTGAACTGTCCCTTTTATGTACCAAAAATAAGTGCACATTATGCAGAATGGCCCATTTCAGAATAGACATTGTCTCAGCCGTTACTCAGTTTCAGCCACTAGATGGCAGCACCTCTCTGCTGGTTACACACAGAAACAGGAAGAAAAAAGCGGAAGTAGTACACTGAACAGCAAATGACCGTAGCTGCTGAGCTGCTTTGTTTACATTAGATTCATTATTTAATGTGTGTCGTGCTGCTGCCTCCGGGTTGAACTCGGAGTCAAAATGGAGTCAGAGGAGCACCTGCGGTCCTTCACTTTCCTCATGACCTACCTGCTGCTGAAGCGCAGGAGAGACATCAACACCGCAAACGTCCAGAGGAGGAATGAGATCCAGAGACGAATCAGACACCGACAGTACTTCTTCCAGAGACAGAGGAGGATGCTCATGGTCAGTCCACAACTCGAGGTGTCATACTGATGTATATTTAGGGCTGTCGCCTGCCCTTTATAATGCAGGGATTGTCATGTATTGGGGAAAAATGCACTGCCCCTTACTGATTCAGTATGCACACCCCACTCTAATGCCTACCTCTACTTCACATACTTGGAATGACATGAAAAATGATCAAACCAAAACAGTTTTATGAGACATAGTAAAGAAGAATTAAATTATTGACTTATTATTTTCTTTACATCCATGTTCAGAGCGGCAGAGGACTTTGCAATTGATACAAAAAAGCACAAATTCATGCAAAATTCACTGAAATGCAGGAAATAAAATATCTGACACTCAAAATTTCATGGGGAGGACCCCAAGACCCCCCTGCTTGATTTGTATCCCCGTGCCAGGAGTCGCTGGCAAGGTGTCCCTAGTTGTTCCACACTGAAGATAGCAACCCTGTGTATATCACACTAACAGGCCATACTGGCTATAAACTGTTTTACACAGTTATAGAATAAATACTCTTTGCTTTAAAGGATCAGTTCACCCAAAAATAAAAATTCAGTCATTGTCTATTTACACTCATGCTAATTGACGGTCAGGTTTAGTTTTTTAGTCGCTACTCGTCTGATGTGATTCAAGTCTCCTGAAGTCCCAGCTGGTTGGTGGCTTATCTGGGGTGTCCCTTTCATGTGTCATTGTTCTTGTGGTTATATTTGTTGAATTGCTTTTATGTGAGTGAATAAATCATTTTGAATTTGAATTTGAACATACCAAGTTGACTTGAAAGATGTCATTTACACCATGTTTATAACCCAAATCCACACTGTAGATCCTTAGCTTGGAGCCACTTTCATATGCACACACCAACTGTGTGTGTGTAGTGTGATGGTGTGCGTGTGCACTAAGTGGCATGTCAGGGCTTTAGGAGACTTCTTTCTTCTTTCCTCATCAGTTGTTCAGAAAATAGTAAACAAAAAATGCCTGCCACAGACTTGAAATGTCTTGTTTTGAAAGCGATCCAACAGCATTGAATTTGCAATCATATGAAACAGACCAGTGAGAATTTTGAGATTTTGTCTGAAATAATTAATAGAATATCAAAATTGTTGCAGATTTACTTTCTCTCAATCAACTAGTAGATTATTCGACTGATTGTTTCAGCTCTAAGCATAAGATACCAGAAAAGCTGCAGTTATACAACAACAAAGATAAAGTAAAGCCAGAGGTAGGCTACATCGATCTTACCAAAAAGGCACTGATTAAATAAAATCAAAATAAAATTATGTTTTGACATTTTTTGGGTCTGTTCTGTCAGCAATATTAGAGATAAAGTGTTTAATTCCACCAACCAGAGCAGTGAAAAAAGTTTATTATTAAAGTTTTTGCAGTTATTGATGTAAAACTTGGTTTTAAGTACAATAAAAAAGAATCAGGTAGAATTTGTTGTTACAGCTTATTTCGAGCTGTAGTCAAAAAAACAAACAAAACATTTTTTCATCTATGAGAAAAAGCATAACAAATTCTGGAAATTACAAAAGCAATGTAATGTAATGTAAAACAAATCTTTATTTTATTTTTGATCTTCTTCTCCTCAGATGCTGCTGGCAGGAGGGATCCGCTCCAACGTCCGCATCCGCACACGCCCCTGGACCACCACTCCGAGCACCGATTGGTGGGAGCGGGTGGTGATGACAGAGTTCCAGCCGTCCGATTGGCTGGATAAGTTCCGAATGAGCCGTGAGACGTTCTTTTACCTGTGTGACAAGCTGCGGCCCCGTCTGGCTCGCCAGGACACCAGCTTCCGCCTGGCGCTGCCTGTGGAGAAACGTGTAGCGGTGGCCCTGTGGCGTCTGGCGTCCAACATTGAGTACCGCACCATCAGCACCCTGTTTGGCGTGGGGAAGTCCACCGTGTGCCGCTGTGTCAGAGACATGTGTCACGCCATCGTGGCGCTCCTCAGCTCCATTTACCTGCGCCCCCCCAATGAGCAGGAGCTGGAGGATTCAGCCCAGCTCTTCCTGTCCCACAGGGGCTTCCCTCACTGCGTTGCTGCCATAGCAACGCTTCACACAGCCATCATCACCCCATCGAACAATGCGTCTGACTATGCCAACCCTGCAGGCTGGCTGTCAGTGCTGTCTCAGGTAGAGGTGCTGCTGTTAATACAAGCTCGCTAGTTGTCCTACGGTACGTCAGATTTGTACTTCTTACTTCTCTCCGTCTGTGTTTCAGGTGGCTGTTAGTGGCCGCGGGCAGTTCTGGGATGTTTGTGCCAGTTTTCCAGGCGGGACGGACCCAGCTGACATCTTCCAGAACTCATCTCTGTGGGCCACAGCTGCCGAGGGTGGACTGTCGCCTGACCCACCACCGATCTTCATGGGAAAACCTCTGAGGTAAAGTTAAAGCCAACCGCATGACGGCTGAGTCAGTATGTCACATTTTATAGCCAAATTATTTTCCCTCCTTTTGACCAAAAAAAAGAAGAAAATTCAGTCATTATCTACTCACCCTCATGCAGATTGAAGGTTGAAGGTTAGTCCACAAAATACTGCTGGAGTTTCACTGGAAAAGTTTCACTGGAAAACAGCATTGCAGAATTTCCCAAACAAATAAAGTGAATGATGACACATTTTTCAAACAGAAAAAAACAACTGGGGGAAAAAAAACAAGCATAAAATGCCTTTATACTGCTCATCTGGTGTAATTTAAGTCTCCTAAAACCCTGACATGGCAAGCTGGCTTGAAAGATGTCATTTACACCATATTTTTAGCCTAAACCTTCACTGCCATGCCAGTGAATGGCAAGTTGAGGCTTTAGGAGACTTGGATCACACCAGATGAGCACTATGGAGGCATTTTATGGGGTTTTGTGAGTTGTTGTTTTTTTTTTACATTTGAGAACTGGTCCCTATGCACTTAAATTGTTTGGGAAATTCTATTTTTTGCTGTAAGACTCCAGCAGTGTTTTGTGGGCTCTTTGAACAAGGGGTATAAAAAGTGACCTTCCCTCCCTCCTGCCTCCCTGTCTGTCTGCTGCTCGTCACTCTCCCACTCTGTAAAAACAACTGACAAATATGTGGAATAAATACATAATTTTAAAAAAATACAAACACAAAAAGCACTGATGCTATTTCACATAAACATGGTGGACGGCAGATTGTCATATTTCATCATGTGGAGGAAAACATTGGGGGAATTGAAACCCCAGGAGAGCAGCAGGGAGAGGGGAAGAAAATTGAAAAGAGCTGGAAATCATGGGAGGCATATTTCATCATTTATCAGAATCAATCGTTTATATCATATATTGTTTAGTAGATCATTGGTGTGTTTTCATGCCAGATTTGCTCACAGAGCGCAGAAAAACTAGAACAGACACTGAAAGTATCACTGTGGATTGCAAGACGTGGATGATTGAACAGTTTATGGACAGGAACGTAGCCATAAGATCTGGTTCCCTTCACAGAGCCGTAATTCCCTCTATAACATGGGAGCTAGCAGGCGCTTTCTTGTACTGTGTGTGAACCGACTATGAAAAACTGAGAATTGAAAGTTAAGTCAAAGAAAGGGAAAAGAAAGGAAAAAGAGGGTTCAGAGATAGTGGAGACTATTAGACAACACACACTTCACTGCGCTGAGTGATAAAAAAGCAGAAACAGACAAAAAAGGTTAGACTTTATTCAGATCCACTCACTATATCACTACAGAGCTAATCACAGTGTTTGTGTACAGTAACTTCCAGTAAGAAAGTGGACATCTACAGTTTACAAATCTGTCCAAACTCCTCTTGTTTGAGCTGGTTCGGGCTGAGTTTTTGTAATGCTGAGTCATTTTAGGATGTCAAGTCTTCCGGTGTGACTGAAAACCATCTGTTGTGTGTAGGTATGTGCTGCTGGGGGAGGCCTGCTACCCTCTGCAGAGCTGGCTAATGAAGGCTTTTCCTGAGGAAAAGGGCAGGAGGGCGAGCCACGCAGCACTGACGGCGCCGCAGCGGCTCTTTAATCGGCAGGTCACCAGAGCGATGCGCGTGCCCGAGGAGGCGCTGCTGAGACTGAGGGCGCGCTGGCAGTGTCTGAGCAAGAGGAACGACTGCGGACTGGACGTGGTGCCCACCATGATTCTAGCCTGCTGCATCCTGCACAATATGTGTGAGACCCACGGAGACGACTTCAAGGAAGAGTGGCAGGTGGAGGTGTCCGAGGCGGAGAGCCCTCAACCCAGCCACAAACCGCTCCTCTCCACCAGCATGGACCAGAGTCACGCTGAGGAGGTCCGACAACTCTTCTGTGACTATTTTGAACAGCAGAACAATTGAAAATAACTTCCAGCACATGAAGATTAAAATCGAAGGGGACTTTTTGCGAGATTCACAGCCACCATAGTTGCTCCTACACCTGGGATGTCAAACTCAATCACTGAAGTGGCCTGTCTTAAAAAAATGAAAGTGAATTTGCAGGTAAGATAAGCAGTGGCAGAGCCAGAACCTTCCTACTTCAGGTGACCTGGTTAGACCCAGTGATTCTGTTAGTGTGGCAAAAAATAACTACTTCAAATTTACAGAATTTTCAAGGATAAGTACCTCTGTATAATCCCTTCACACACCCAAGGTATCTAAAGGTAGCCTACACATTTCTTCTGATGTTGCTCTTTCGTAACAAACTGACGTGTGGGTAGAGAAAATAAGTAGGCGGGTCCTGGGGTCAGCTACCTGCATTTTGTTTTTGTTTTTTTGGAAAATAGCCCTTAAAATGGTCATTTCTAGTTACTTTTAAGTGTGTATTTTCATCTGCTGGCACTACTCCTGACTGCTGTTGAGTAGGTGATCTTTGACCTCAACTGGGAACACAGGTCACATGATAAACATGGAAACTTCTTCTGCAGAGCCTGTTTGTCGTGCAGTTTTGTAACAGAGTTACATTTTCAGCAGACTGGGTTGGTTTAGAAAGCAGGATTTTGTTGTGGATTGTCGTGCATCATGTTGGGGACAATATGGAAATGGACCAGTAGCTTATACGTTATTCATATAAAGTCAAGATCATCTCTGAGGCTGAATTTGTTTATTACAAGCTTGATTTGGCCCACGGACTTGACACACTTTAAAGGGGAGGGTGTGGCACTTGGTTGCAATCTGCAACCTCACCTCTATATGCCACAAAAACCCTACACACTGGTCTTTTAACATGTATGTTTATGATAACTGTAACCATACATGTTAAAGCGTGGCAGTGTTTAGCATCAATCTCAAAACACTACAGAACCTACATAAGACAGATATGGACAAAGTGAAGCTTAGACTGATTAGAAATAAGCTAAATCTGACAATGTAGACCTCAGCCTGTTTATGAGTCTATAATTAAGATTATTATTATTATTATAACAAGTCTGAGATGTCCTAAAATCATAATACATCCACGCAGAAATCACTTTTGATTTTGGCAGGAAAGTGTCCTTACTTTGGTGCCACCATGTGGCCAATCTTCATGCTTTGCCCACAAGCGGTAAAGCTACAGCAAGTGTCTTTTTTTTATTTTCATCTGTTAAATAATTGTTTTCAATTGTACAACAAGCATCATAGCCTGAAGGCACTGCTGGGATGTTCATGTATTTTTTCAGTGTTCCATGACAGCGTGTTCATGTATTGTTACATAGATTTTTATGTAGTGCATCATTTCATAAAGATTCCAGTTTTAAGAAGAAAAAAAAATCTGGTTTTGTATATGGTTAAATTTAATTTTTGATGCTGTTCTGTAACCAGTATGTAATGGAAGCATTTGTTACACAGTTGTGGAAAATATTCAAAATTATTTTGCAGCTTTCCGGGAAACCCAATACGGCATAAAGAGCTGCAACAATTAATCAATAAGTTGTCTACAACTAAATTAATTGCCAACTTTGATAATCGATTAACATATTTGAGCAATTTTCTATTAAACAAAGGTCAAAATTCTCTGATTTAAGCTTCCTTTATGTATTTTGTCCTGGTTTCTTTACTCCTCTATGACAGTAAACTGAACATCTTTTGGTTGTGGGGGGAAAAAAAAGATATTTGAGGGCACCATCTTGAGATCTTACAAACATTATTTACATTTTTTTCACTATTTCCTGACATTTATAGACCAAACAAATGATCGATTAATTGAGAAAACAATCAACACACATTGAATAATTATATAAATAAAAGAATCAAGACACAGATAGATGGATGATAGAACTGAGATGAGACAGCTCAGTGTTTATGCAGATGCAGATCCCACACATTTCTGAATGCCAAGCTCCCTGGAGTTGTTGAATGAACACTGTGAACAGATGTTACATGCAGATGCACGCTGAGGCCACAAGATGTCACTGCTGTCACATCACACGTCCACTAAGGTCGTAGTAATCAATCATGTCTGATGCAGCTTGCACTGTACTGCGGGTTATTGATGAAGTGATGGGGATTATCCACTTATTCTATCTTGATAATAATCAGGTACCATGTTGCACCAAACTTTGAATGACCTTTTTTAGTAGTGCACAGTATCGTGCAACATGCAGGCAGCAGGTGCTGGGCCTCATTTTCCAATGATCTCACATGCATTGCTGAGGATATATAAGATAAGATAAGATAAACCTTATGGATTCATGATCCCACACTGGGGTAATTCACCAGTTCACAGCAGCTCAGCGATAAAAAAAGTACAGGTAAAAAAAGAGTGAGTGATGAATAGAAATACAAATAAAACAAAAAATGTAAAATAGACTAAAATATAAAGCAACATAGTATTTACACAATTCACTTATATAGATACATAAATAATTATACAGGATAAATGCACATTTGTTTTAATTCACACATGGTGTGCAGCATTACCCCAAGAGAAAAATATGAATATTATTTACTATGTAAATGGATAATTGCACAGAGATTTGGTTGCACAGGATTCAAGCAGGAAATTCAAAGGATGGTTATCACAGAATGAACAGATATTGCACGGAATGATTGCACAGTATAAATATAAATACAAATATACAGGATATTTCAGAGGATAATTGCACATTAGAGATGAGGGATTTACTGTATTTATATATAAAACACAAACAGATATGTAGAGAGACTAGTATACATGTTTAAAAGGATAGCAAGCAAGCAAAGCAAGTTTATTTCTATAGCATATTTCGTTACAGAGGCAATTCAGTGTGTTTCACACATAAACAGAACATCCATATAATAACAATTTAAAGAAGGAGGAAAAATACATAAAATAATAATTTTAAAAGTGTCATTAAAAGATAAATATTAGAACAGAATAAAAAAAAATACAATCAGTGGAATAAAAACAATGATCTCATAATGATAAGCTGGCAATGTCTTTGTTATGACAAACTTCAAGAAATGTTTTGTCATATGTGATTGGTTTTGACACTGGCTGTCATGAAGCTATCATAAGTGTGTCATGAATATTTTCCTTGACCTCAAGTAATGTGGTATAATGTAATGTGAAAAGTTTGATAATGCCAAGTTATCATAACAAAAACATCTCAAACAATGTCAGCTTTGTATTACAAATGACAATATTGACTGAATGACCCTTAACGACAACAGTCAACTTGTGTTCATGACAGGTGTCATGACATGGTTATGACAGTTTAATGCACACCCCTTCAAATAGTGTAAAGTGTTCATTTTATGCACATTTGATCTTTTAAATATATAAACTGGGCAATAAGGTTTATCAGGTAAGTGTAAAATAGCCTGCCTCCATTACATCATTACATATCTTTGTCACAAGTGTTTAATAACCACATTCAAGGATCACTGCAATGTTTTTTTTATGTATATATTCTATATTTTGTATATTACATTCTGTATAAAGGATGGATGTGGATATAATAAAAATAAATCTAAATGATACATTAAACTAATGATATAAATTATAGAAATATAACATTAAATTAGAAAGATACAGAAAAGCACAGGGATAAGGCAAAAATGTTCAATATTAGGGGTTTTGCATCTTCTCATCGCATATAATGATTATTTATATTGTATTATGTATCAATATTTCTAAACATGATATACAATCTGAGACTCAAAAAACAGTGCAAAGTAGCTGTTGATGATGTGACGACGGAGACAAACATCAGTGCTACATTGTAAATGTAAAACTGAGAAACATCTCGTCCATCTAATTCGTATATATTAGACCTTTTTTTTTTAAATAGACAAGAACAAGAAATAAACATGCTGTTACAACATAGCACAGGTAAAAGAAATACCAATGAGTATATGGAGAACAATATGGATGTAATAAGAAAATAGATAAAAAATAATATATAGAAAATAATCATGCAAATTATAGAAATATAAAATAGAAATTCATTAAATGAGAAAGACAAGCGGGGTTACAGCAAAAATGTTTATTATGAGGGGTTTTGCATCTTCTCATCGACCTAACTTGTGCGCCCACAGTCTCAGCTCCAGCCTTGAGGACCCGCCTCGTTCATTCAATTGGTCTGTCACAAACCTGTTTCATGCAATTCTCCGTCTGTCACTCAACACCTCAGTATCTCCTCCTCCTCTTTGCTTGGCATCAGACTGGTGTGTGTGCCGACCTTGTTCCAGGCAGCGACGAGCTACCCGAACAGCCAGCTGTTTGCAGCGAATACATTTCTGGGCGAAAGCCACCGGGGTCCGGCACGCTATTTTATTTCTCCCCTCTCTCTGCGAGGCTGTGGCAGCAGCTAGCCGAGTGTTTTACCGTCAAAATGAGTCAGGATGTGATGGGGTGCTGCCCTGCTATCGCTAGCTAGGCGGATAAATTCCTTCAACCAGCTCGCTGTTTCAATCACTGCGGGTTGACACTACGTTAGCTGGGGCGGCCGTTAGCCGTTACGTGTGGGTTAGCTAACGTCGGCTAATGTAGTTACTTAGTAAACGGACGCATTGCTGCGGCGTGGATAGTGCAATAACGGTTACCACTCTAATGTTAGCTTACTAGCAAGGACTACTACTTTTTAGCTAGCTAGCTAACGTTGGAGAGACTGCACAGATATCAACTGTTACGGGTTTGGATGTCGCAACACTGCAGTTTTGAGCCACTTTTGACGGATTTTGAAGATAGAATTGGACCACAGTGACAGACGAAATAATAGAATTGGACCACTAAGTGTGACAGAGGGGGTTAATGCTATAAAGCAGGTGTTAAGTGGCTAATCTTGTAATTTTAACATTAAAGGCAGAGCATCTCGGGGAGGCCCCACCGTCTCCTCCTGACTCCATCCCCTGTCCGAATCTCCCGTGAATTGCCGAGAACCACCCGGGTGAAGTCGCACTTGCTCTCGGCTGGGGGGACAACTTGACAGCGAGGCCCCTAGTCTAGCTAGTCTCCCCTCCCCCAGTCAATCCCGTCCATCCATCCGTCCACCCGCCGTCCAGCCCCGACAGCAGACCACCTCCTCCTCGCTTGAGATCGAGGCGAGCACCGCGGCGGGGATCCGGGGATAAGCTTGAAGCCGTGGGCTGAGAAGTGTTGCAGTGTCCCGTCTAAACTGGGCTGCCAAAAGCAGAGGGGATGACTCTGGAGTCCATGATGGCTTGCTGCCTGAGCGAAGAGGCGAAGGAGTCGAAACGAATCAATGCAGAAATTGACAAACAACTCCGCCGAGACAAACGAGACTCCAGGAGAGAGCTGAAATTACTTCTTCTCGGTATGTGGCATGCTAATTCTCAAATACATGTCTGTTGTCATGTCTTGCGTCGTTTTGTGGAAAACTAACCTTCTTGGGCCTTCTTGGCAATGCTAGCAAATATGCTACTAGTTAAGGCTGCTAGCTGGTAGTAGAGGCATTATACGACATGACCCCACACACATTGCAACAGAAACTCTTTCAACTGTTCTAGTCTTATAAACGTGTCATTTATAACATATCAAAAGTCTTAAGAAATGCAAGTCAGGGGAAGGTATTGAAAAATACTGAATCTGGTGATGCCACAATTTACCATTGCAATCCAATGCAAAAAAATGTATGTGCATGTATTCTTGTCTAATGTGGGAATCATAAACCAGCATTCAGTGCTCCAGTGACAGTTCTGTTGAAGCCTATGGGAGATGCATTAGGACTGCACAATTAATCAATATATCGCAATATGGCCAAGTAGGGCTGGGCGATGTGGCTTATAAACAATATCTCGATATTTTTAGCCCAAGCTGTGATACTCAATATATAGCGCAATACACATTTTCTCTAAAACAACATACCATAAATGTCTCCAATATGGTTAATGTATTGTGGTCTTATAGAATATGATGCAGTGCTTTAGATTAAACTACCTTACAGTAGGGCTGGGTGATATTAGAAATCACTTTATTTTTTTTAATCAAATACCTCTATCGATATCATAATATTATTGTGTTGGCTGTTGGTGCTTTCCCAAAATATTGGATAAGGGCTTAAGTAATCATCAGTAATGTGGATAATGGCTAAGTGGCTAAGTAAAGACAAATAATTGAACAGCTAGAACAGTCTGGTAAGTTCAGTAGATTACAAAACTTTACTGTAACGCTGCCTTTAAAACCAGGAAAAAGACAACAATTTTGCCATATCACGATATCAAAAATCAAAGACAATATTAAGTCTCATATCACAATATCGATATCATATCAATGTATTCTCCAGCCTTAATAATATGTCATTTATAACATATAAAAAGTCTGAAGAAGTCCGAGAGGGGGAAAGTACTGAAAAATGCTAAAATTGGAGATGCCACAGTTTCCGATTCCCACCCACTAAAAAAAAAAAGATTTGTGCATATTTTCTTGTCTGATAGATATTAACAGAATTGCAATATGGCCAAATGCAATGTCTAAATCACAGACGTTGCGATGTAAGAAAACATGTTTGTTTTGTACAGACCCCAATAAATGTCTCATCATCATGATTTTAATAGTTTTCGTTCAGTAAAAATGAAACGTGATCTTAAAATGATCATTCTCACTAATTATATCAAAATCTGTCAAGATAATCAGAATATGATTTTTTAACCATATTGTGCAGCCCTAAGATGCATGGAGAAGTACACTAAAAACCAACATATACTTTCGTCGTATGATTTTTGATGAAGAGATGCCTCTAAAAACTGACAGACTGCACTTGAGAGAATAACATAGAGTGATTTCTAAATAGTATCCAAAGATAATATGGGAATATCACATATTCAAAT
>JAJHUR010115551.1:0-18293 GCA_027495735.1 Lutjanus campechanus | reverse complement strand
AAAGGCTTTGTTATGAGCATAAATGAATTACCTAATGGTCCTTGTAGATATGAAAATGCCATGTCTGTCACAATAAAACAGTGTATCAGGCAAACTGTGGTAATGCCACTGCTCCCCAGTCTCCTTCTAATACTTTGGCTTCTAATATTAGATTGTAAAGGGTAAAAGGCTCTTAGAGGAAAACAAAACCAAATCATTAAGACTATTGGTAAGACCCAGGGGATGTTTAGATTTGTAGCTGCATATGAATGTTGTCCTTGTAAATTATGCTTTTGCTGTCACCTGGAGAGACTAATTCAGTGACTAAGAAAGGGAAACAAGGGACCATTTTACTGATAATATTTTTTTTATGTTTTGCTGATGGCAAGATAGGTCCTGCAATTACCATAAATATAAAAAAAAATCTATCATGGTTCATGTGTCAACCTATTCCCCTTCCACTGCATTAATTCCACATTTCTTATGAAGTTGTTACAGTCACTGTTTTTTAATGAATGCTCACTGTCAAAACTTTGCTCATTTGACTCCACCACACTGTCTGAAGTCATGCCGATTGATTTTAATTGTCCCTGACTTGGAGATGAAGCTGAACACAGACAAAGTATTGGATTTTCATCCTTCATTTCAAACAATATAGAGCCACTGGGGTGTAGTTTTCATTAGGATGGTGATTGATTAAGGCCAGGTGTCACAGCATAAGGGAGGATTTTAGTTGAACTTGTCCAAATGTTTGCATATTTTGCTAATTTGATTTAACACCCAGTGCTTTATGTAATCAAAATATGATGATAATATGATTATAATGGCCTTCATGTATATTATTTCTTCACATCCAAATTACCGACATATATTATGCAGTTTGTACCCAAAATCAGTAGACCTGTTGGCCTTACTGTTTTATTCTGTTGCACTGGAAAGCTGAGACAGAACTTGTGTGCAGGAGAGCAGACTGAATCTCTGGTTTCAAGTTTAATTTCTCTGCATTGGCGTTTGTACTTTCAGGTATCTGCTTTAGTTTACTGGTTCATGTTCGCTTTCAGCTGGTTACCACTAATGAAAACCAAATATTTCCTGATTTTGCAGCTTCATATAAAAGCTTTTAGATAACAAAATAATGGGGGACTTTAACTGTAAAAAAATAAAAAAAATAAAAAAAAAATAAAAAAATGGCCGCTGGACTAAATACAAGTGCTTCATCAGTAAATACACAGAATGAGTGAAGCCAAGCTAGTATATGTGCATGGAAAAAGGAGCAAAAGAGTTTTAGGAGTTACTGGTGGATCGACGAAAAGGAGTGAAAATTAACGGGTCCACCCAGGTGTCATATTTAAAACATGCGAATTGTACTCTTTCCCACTGAAGACAAAAATGAGTTGTGGGTGTCAGTGTTTTTTTTTCCAGTGTAAAAGGGGCTTTAGAATTGTGTTATCCATCTTTTGCACTTCTGCTACTCATTGCATATTTTTTAAATCTCTGATAATTCAATGGAAAAATGCAGGCAATTAAATACTTTGAATTTTATCCACACATACAGATGCTGAATCTGGCACTCAGAGAAGGTACAGAAACTTTCTACCTCTTAAATCCAAGCTCCCACCTTTGTTTAGTAATGGTTAGGAACTGATTTAGTAGGCTAATAAAAACCAAACACAATTTTATAAGAGACAATGCAGTGGAAAAAAAATCCAAATTGTTGAAAAAAAAAAAATCCCAGACATTTGAGAAGTTAACTTATGACAAAATAGTCTGTTTCTGTAATACACCCCTAAGAGAAGCAGGGCCACTGTTGTTTTTCTATTGTGCATTTGCCAGAAAGCCCGAATATTCCAATTTAACAGATGTCAGTACAAGACATTCTTGGCCATTCTTATAATCCCCTGATGATAGATTAGTCCTTTACTGGTATTTTACAAATTTTTGTCTTGTTTTACATCTTACTTCCAAAGCCTCTTTTGGATCTTGTCCATGTAAAGAATTTTTGAAGTCTTCATTTTGGCAACATATAGCCCTGAGCTTAGTTTCTTTGTCAGTGGGTTTGATGTGCATAGCCACTGACTGGAGACTTTGCCTTTTACCACTGTGGATATTGTATCATACACGGATGTGATAGCAATGCTTTCAGATGAGGAATACTCTTGTTAGTTGGAGAGATGATTCAAGGGTTTTTGAGTCCATCAAAGAGCCCTTTAAAGACAAGATTTCATCTTGAGAGACTGGCACAATCTCTCCTTTGTATTTGTTAGAACAGATTTGTGGTGGGGTTTTAACCATAACTGTTAAAACCTCATGCATGCTATTCCCACACGCTCAAATTTTATGCATAAAAGAAGCCACAGTGTTAGAGGGAACACCTGTAAAGCTTTGCTCTGGATCCTTTTTTCCTCCTCTCTCCAGCTGGCCTTGATGCTCTTGCTGAGGCCAGGCACACTCTCACCCCGGCTTTCCATGTTGGCAGGGACTTTCTTGCCTCTTTCAGGAGAACACACTCACAAACTGTAGCTGCTGGGGCTCAAGGCTTCTGAGGTTTCACTTGCGTCTTGGCCCACCTCCTCATCAACCCCTTTGCAAACCAAAATAGACTCCATATTTCATCCCAGCCAATCCAGCAAGAATGTAAATAAAGAACAAAAGTTGCCTGTTCTACACATATCAGAGGGCCTCTTCGGGAATAGAGCTTTCTTAAAACTGATCCTGCTGCCGGCCTGACCCCGGCCGTTTCTCTCCACTCCATTTTCTAAAGCAACAGTGCAGGGCAGTGCGCCATAGTGTCTGTGCTGCCCTTATCTCACATTGGCAGACACTGGGTCTCCCCATAGTCTGGATTTCCGTCTGAGCCTGAGCTCCTGTGGCCTGGCTGTTCCTCTCTCATCTGCATGGCCATCTCCTCCTTCAATCCGCCTCAAACTAATTGACTTTAATTTGTCTTTTTTGCCCTCCTACAGTGAAGTGTACCTTCCGAATTCGTCGGTCGTAGCAAGTGTCAATTAAAAAGGCATCACCCAATAAAATTTGTGAACAACGGATGTTAATTAATATCAGAGGTTTATGGTGCGTGGTACAGGTCCCGGCATGGCTCTAAGCACTTGATAACCATTTGGCCATGCAGTCTGAGTGCCATTTTGGAGGCTGAGACTAATGAAGCTTGTCGGCTAAAATGAAGCCAGACTGTGAAATGGCCTCATCAGGTACATTATCTTAACACAATCAGAGCATTAGCACCTTCATTTGGACACAGTCTCACTTTCATTTTTTGAATGCCATCAAAATCACAGGACACATTATTAATAATGAGAATATAAAAAAAACGCTAATCAAATTTGTGTAGAACATCATAATGTGGGCTGAGTAGTTACGGTGTCATATAATAAATTACATTGACTTTTTTACAGATACTTGTTACTCCTTCATTATTTTTTCATTTATTCATTATTGTCTGCTTAGAATGGAGTAAAACTTTGCACTTTGGGGCACTTTGCTGGTCATCCTGCACAAATTTATATAACAAACAGACATAGACAACACATCACAGGATCCATCTCCTACACTGCCACCATGAGATGTGAAGGTTGTCACTATAGTTTGTTTAAATAACAGTGGCAGATGGAATAAAGGAGAACTTATATCTATTAGTTCTACCTTTGGAGACACTGAACCTCTGCCCTGATGAAGGATGTTGAGGATCCATAACAATAGTCTGCAGCTTAGAGATGGCGCTGAAGGTCATTAAGGGTAGCACCAGAATTCTTATGGCACTGCTTGACATTTTTTACCAGTTTGTTCCAATTTTTAAGACCCAAGGCCTTTTATGCAACAGCAGTGATGCGAACAGACAGCACAAAATTGGAGAAATTTCAATGTGCTTGACTCTTCATGTCAAGCTTACAATTATGAAGCCTCAAAAGAAATCGCACTGCCAGAAGATAGACGTAATCAACATCAAGAGAACATGACCTGGGGCCCCATTTACTTAATGAAAAAAAGGTACACCACCAAAATATTAAGAAAGAGAGGAGAACTCGAAAGCTGAAAGGAGCGCTGCTGCAACAGGTGGCACCAAGCTTGAAGCAGCAGAAGAGTAAATTCAGAGAGCCGACTGAACCGCAACAGTGGCTAGCTGTGAGTTGCATCATATGATTTGGAAACATTACCAGCTGTGCACAGTGATTTTTTTGTGATCTTTTGATTCATTCACACTTGCGCAGGGTCGCCCAGTTGGAAGTTTGTTTTATGTTGACTGTTGAAGCTTGATATACAAACCATTGTCATACTGTGGCTCATGTGCTATTCCTCACATGTTATCTCTGTAATTCTTTTCCTTTTTATCCAAGAGTTACATGAAACAAGCAATCTGCCATGTTGAATGTTTTGAACGCGACCTTGTAAACAACATGCAATTTGATTGGCCAGGCGCATACATTTTGGAAGCGAAAATTTGTGAAATCGACTTCTGTCTGAAAAAATAAAAGCCGCCGTGTTGCTCAGTCATTGATGTGAAATCTTGCATTGGCTGCATAAAGGTTCAAAAAATATTATTGTGTGAATTAATCACGTGAAAAAAAAGTTAAAAAAAGGCTGTAAGACTGCCAAATCATAGAAAAAGGAAGGACAGACTCAATAAAAGAAGAATAAAACTACGTCAGATTTCCTAAAAGTCTCATTGCTGATGTCATATTTCCTAATATCAAGGTTGGGTAGATGGGTAGTCCAGGGTTTGGCATTAACCGTGGCCACAAAAAGTTACTGTTGTCTATCAAATTTTTCATGTAGGTTGACCCCGGTGGCCACCAAGTTTTATCCCCATATGGAATTGAAATATTTTCAAGTGTTCATGATGCCCTTGCAGGCCACATGGAACCTGTATTTTGGTCAAGTCTGGCAAATTACAATAACCCTAGGCGTTTTAAAGTCCCAACTTAAAAAAATATACTCTATTATTGGAACAATTCACAAAGCCATTCATAACATTTCAAGAAGCATAATGCACATGTAGAAAAATACACGGAAAGTGGTTAGTTTTAACCTCGGTACAGAATTACTGCCAACAGTTAACATACTCGAAAGTGAGAGGGCTTGACAAAGAAGTCATTTAGAGAATTAAATCTTCAGCTTGTGTTGAATAACTTAGAAATTACTCCTTGGCACCCATTATGTGAGGAATTTACATGATGAATTTGCATCTAACCATCTAGACACTGTAACAGCCTGTTTTTTTTTCACATTTTGCTTTAGCAACACAGCCTTGAAATACTACGCTAATATTAAGCCACTTTAACAGTTAAATCAAAAATACACACTCAGTCGAGAATAATGGGCACTGCATTGTTCATTCACAATAAATACCAGTGTGTGTGTGTTTGTGTGCTTGTGTGCTTTTGCAGCAAGGCCATGACGAGAAATTTTACCAAAAGTATCCATAAAAGAAAAATATCCGTAAGCACTGTAGCTTTCTGACAGTTTCCAATATTTTGTCTGTTGTCAGTTTTAATTTTGATTATTTCAAGTTTTGGGTCTGAATAGGTGCAGTTGTTGCGATAGATGATCGTGTTCAAATAACACACCTTAACAGGGAATACGGCTGCGGTAATTTTATGTTTCATTATACTTGGATTATTATGATGAATTATGAATCGGTCACGGAGGGTATAATGAGTAATTTCATTCACGGAGCACAATGTCATCCATAGAAACAAGGTCAACCGTTTCTCTTAGCTTAGAGTTCTGTTCATTCTCCGGCAAAAGTTGATCTCAGCAGCTTCTTGAATAGGTCAGAACGTAGACGAATAATAGAGGGATAAAAGAAGAAACCGGGAATTTGCCATTTAGGTGAAGTCCTGGCGGTTAGATAAACCCCTGGAGTTTAATGTCTTGCCAGCTTAACATTTTGAAGTGCCTATGCCCGCAGGGTGAAACAAGAATGACCATTTCTAGGGACATGTGGGATTTGTATTCAGTATTCCCTGATTTGATGTATCACACGTGTCTTCTTGGGTACGCCACCATGTGTGCTTTCTCAAGTTTATATTAATGCTGTAATGGGTTATTTTCTTTATCGCTGGGGTTCATGTTTGTAGTAGTATCCATATTGTTGCTTTCCTTCCTGTGTGTGGCTGCCTCCATGCTGTTCACTCCTGTTAACATCTTTTGTCATCCTCTCACCCTAGCTGAGTGTGTACTCACTTGTGTGTTTTCACACAGACACACTCGCACAAAATTCACATACACAAACATCCCTCGGTAGGTTGTGCACTGTCTCTCTCTTTGACAGGTAGAGTCAGGAGGGGAGGCTGCACGGAGTTGTAAAACTAAATTGTCTCTATTTTGATACTCAGATATTCTTCTCTCAGTTGTTCTTTTCCTTTCTTTCTTGGTGTGCTGTTTGCATGTGTGTGTCTGCAATATTTACACTCAGCCGAAGATGGAAAGAAACACCACTCTGTATTATTTTGTTTTGAAAAGACAGACAGAAGGCTGTGGCTTTTAACAACTAACAAAGTGTGGAGGCTTTATGGCTGAGATGATCATATCGTGTCATTACCAGATGGGTAGTTAGCAAACTGCCAGGCTGTTAGAAATATCAAGCAAAGTGTAATGTAAGGTCATAATGTAATTCACGATTCTTCAAATCCACGATTCAGTTTGCCTTTGGATTTTAAGGTCACAATTTGATTTTCCATTTAAAAATATTTTTAACACTGCTATGCAAACGTTTGAGTCTGGATTTGTAACAATATGATTTGTAGTGAATGATATGGGATTTTTGAGACCGATACAGATGCTGATTATAGAGGGGGATGTTTTACATATTACTGATACAGTAGCTGTTACGGTGAATTTTTGAGCTAGAATGAAAATGGAATATTTTTTTGTAGATTGTGCACCAATATGATTATGCAAAGTCTGCCTTCTTCAACAAAAAACTATCAGAATATTAAATTTAGATATTCTTTAACATGTTAATATATTGTTAACAATGGAGTCAGGGCACGCTCTGCTGAACATCATTTCTAAATCACCCCAAGCATCATTTTCTGCATTAGATGTTCACTTAAAAAAGGTTTCATATCAGTGCATACTAGAAAACATATATGCCTGTAGCAACATAGCTGTTACAGACCCGTATCAGGCCCATACTGGCCGATCTGCCAACTGAAAAAAATCAGTCAGGCTCTAGTAGAGAAGTGGAGTTTAACGTGGGCTATAGGATTTAGCCACAGTTTAATTTACTGTCACGACATTATTGGAGTTAGATGTTTTCCTCAAGTCTCATGTCAGCCTTGGCACTTATGCTCAAGTTGGCATAACCTCTGTGGTTTTACTCTGTCTTTTTATGTGGTTGATGGTCTGTCACTCTGCCTGTCTGTTTCCCTCTCTGACAATTATTTCTTTTCTCTTCTAATCTCCTCTCTGTAGATCTTTTGCTTCGTCTTTTCCTTTCTCTATTCTTCTGTAGCTTATAATACCGCCACGATCGTGTGCCGGTAGTATGAAAGAAGCACTCTGACTGTATTGTAAACTCAAGCACTTGAGCCTCCGAACAAAAGATTCCTTTACCACAGACATTCCTCCGTGTCTCTCTCATTTCACAACAGCTACGTGAGGAACCTTGCTCCTTTTCAGCAGCCTCTGGGATCTGCTATAAACTTGCTAATTGCTGTCTCTTAAATGACAGGCATCCAATGAGGCCCATTGTCTTGGTTGAGTATTCAGTCGATACTTCAGCCATTTATTCTGCTGATTGGCAGTCTTGAGCAATATTGCCTTGTGCCCTGTCATATTGATGTATTTTTCTGTCATAATCACCGGCCTTATTGCATATGACCCGTGTATATTTCAATCTAAGACCGAAAGACAGACAGAATGCAGCCTTGGAGGCCGAAGGGACAGATGTAATACGTTTGAGTGCTCGATGTGCTTAAAAGAAAAGCAGCAACTGCATTCGTGCAGTCAATTTCAATCATGCTGTTGATGGAGAGAAGACATAAGAAATGTCTAAATACACTTTAGAGTGAAGTTTTATATTTTTGCTCATACGCTCTTTTGTATGTCTTGTTCTGTCTGTTGGCACAGTAGCTGACGTCCTGTTGACCTTACACTGTGTCCGTATGTACTGTGAAACTTTGCAATTTCTAATTTCTTCACACTGATAAAATATGTCAACCAAGACAAATTCTTCTGCATTTATTGCATTTATCGATTAAAGCAATTCTCATTTTGACTCTGAAATACAATTTTCTCATCGGGACATGGTCTCAGTGTTCACCTTCACAGTGTTTAGTATTCGAGCTGGACATGATTAAGCATGGACAATCCAGCCCGCAATGAGTTTCGCCGTCAGCGCGTGCAGTCACCCACCCCGGCCCACTCCAGGGCATGAAACAATGGCCGCCACATTAAAGGTTTCAATTAATCACCCTCAAAGAAGATTTACATTTCTCAAGGATTTCTTTAGATGGTGTAAATGTACGACCAACTTTATATTCAAATCACACTTAGTGTGAAATGTGAGCTCAAATGGTCATTGAAATGACAAATTTCACAAAGCAAAGAAACCAATGGTGATAATACATCTTCTACGCTCTGTCAAATACACATTAAAGCCGCTCAAATTAACTGCACCTCAGGACAAGACCAGGAGTCAGAGAAACGAGCAGGCAATCTAAGCAAACCGCCAACCTGTACATTTTTACCCTGTAATAGAAGAGGCTCAAACATAAGTAAATGTTTGGTTTTATTGTACTCATTAAATATTCATAACATTTACCGGAGTCAACTGAGGCCATGTGTTTCTTCGTTTCTGGCCGTGCGGGCCGGATTTGTGGTGACAGACGGTGGCTTTGTGTGGTTAGGGAGTTGGCGGGTGACCCCACATGGAGCACCTGTCCAAGAGTAGACCTGCTGCTCGCTGTGTTATGCCTTTTGGTGGGTTTGGCATTAACCCCACTGTCATGTTCCTCCTCCTCACTACCCTCTCACCCCGAGCCCTAAGACATACATAACCTGCCAGATCCAGTCTGTCATCACAGGATTAATTAAAACGCTACACGGCAAAAGCACTGGATCCCTTTGGGGCTGTGGTATATGCATGAATGACATACACACGTGTAAGACGCCCCCCACACCACACACACACGCACACACAGTCCTGTCTGACATATTGCCAGGTGGCTTTGTTTAGTCACCTCAGGGGACATAAAACCAAATGATCACAGTTAGTGATGGATGGACAGATCTCACTTCTTTTTTTTCATGTGTTGTCCAATAATGCATTGGCCATATTTGTAATGAGAGGCATTACTTATGCCTGACTAAGAGAATTTGCCCAAAACTACGACCATCTGGCTCATGCTGATGATTTGCATTTCCATGGTTTTTTCTTGCAGCGACAACTATGTCATCAGAAGTTCCAAATTACCGACTTTCATTGTTCTTTTTATTCATGCCTCTCTCACAAGGCACGCTATTCATTTGAAGGGATTCAAATAAATTTAGAAGAAAAGGGGGGTTACTTATTTATCCCAGACCTCAGTGATGCCCTGGCAGAGAGACAATAGAGGAGAGGGATACTAAATGAATTCTGTTGTCCTGTGTGCTATCCCTGGCTATCAACATAATTTGGTTAGTGACCTGGTAACGGCAAATGTGTGGGGACCTCTTCATTCAAGTCCATTGGGGCTCCCGGGGCAAGAGTCCATGTTCCAGGGCTCAACCCCCTTCCATTGCGACCCTGCCCTCGTGTCATGTATGCACACAACCAAGCGACCGAGTGATTAATGACCGAGCTCGTGGTGCCATTGACAACTTCTGGTGACTCCACACAAAAGCCATCACCCTTGTCCCATTAGCACCAGTCTGGGAACATTTGGCCGTATGTTGCTGCACTGAAACACAGGGAATATGTGCTAGACAGATGTATGTATACAGAGCATGTCTGCCTGAAGCTCAGTGTCGTCCCTATCCCGTATTGTATTGTGATAGGCCAGATATTGTCTTAGATTTTGGATACCATTATATCGTGACATTGTGAAGTGTTGTCTTTAAAGGCGGTGATATTAAAAGTTTGAACTTACCAAACTGTTCTTAGTCATTATATCCACATTATGTCCACTATTTATCAAAAATCTTATTGTGTCTGTGTAAAGGGAATTGGTCAAAAATCTATGGCTGCAACGAATTATTATTTTTATTGATGATTAATCTGTTGGTTATTTTATCTATTGATAGTTTTTTGGTCTATAAAATGTCAGAAAATGATGAAATGGGTTGATCACTGTTTCCCAAAGCCCAAGGTGATGTCCTCAAATGTCTTCAAAGATATTCAGTTTACTGTCCCAGAGTAAAGGAACCAGAAAATATTCACATTTAAGAAGCTGGAATCAGACAATCAGACAATCAGACAATGGACATTTTTTTTCTTTAAAAATGACTTGACTTGAGTCCTCTGCAGCGACCGTGGGTTCAATTCCCACATGTGGCCCTTTTGCCTCCTATTTTCTGCCTCCCTTTCCTGTCATATCTTCAGTTGCACGATCTGCATAAAGGCATAAAAATACAAAAAGACTCAGAATGTTCAAGTGGTTATCAAAATAGTTGGTCATTTATTTAATAGTTGACAACTAATCAGTCGATCGAATAATTCTTGCAGCTCTAATTGTGATATTTTATTTTGTCCCTATCGCACAGCCGTATTATCTACTGTTGAGTAGTTTGATCAACAGAAATGCATCATATTCTTTAAGGTCATCATATGTTTGCGCTATGTGAGAATTTACAGTGTGCATACCCTAAAAATATCAAGTTATTATTTATAAACAATACGGCTCAGCCCTACATCTTCTCATTATTTCAGTTTTTCTTGTATTTCTCTTAAACGCTTGAAGTTTTTGGTTGGCCCCTGCACCACATACAGTCGAATCCCTTTATATTAACATCATCTGCTCTGCGTGCATTTCCCAGCATCTCCTTGATTTCATTAGTGCACTACCTCCATCAATGTATGTCTTCTTCGTCAGTTGTGTCTCCAGCTAATAATAATCCACCATAATTAGAAAATGAAGAATGGGCCTGCCAGCATTCCCAGCAGTGTTTTCTGAAACTGGAAACTTTCCTCTTCTGCCTAAGTTTTTGTTTAAATGAAATGTCTGCATATTAAAGGAGATGAATAATTAGTAGCCTTAAAGCTTCTGATTATATTAAATTTTCATCTGACTCCTGGAGAGCTTTAATTTGTGAGGTGCGCACAATCTTTGGTTTATTGGCTGGTTAGGGGAACAGTCTCACAAGTGGGAAAAAAAAGTGGATGTCATTTATTGAGTGTGATTATTTTTCCCAGATGAAACAGCTGCCAAACTGAGATCACGTACATGCGCATGCTACTTTCCAAACTTCCAAAGCGCGTTCAGATCTATCTGCCTTCTACAGGAAGGCAGTGAAGTGTGAATTAATAAGCCCCATTGCTGTCTTCCTCGTCTGCAGTATCCTGTTTTCACCATAGCTATCACCTTTAATAAGAATTGTTGTTAATGACATCTGTGGCTGGGGTGTAACCTTTAGCGCTCCAACCCGCTTGCTGTATGTCTCACTCTCACAACACTAAGAACAAGTGGGATGTCTTTGAATATTTCCCAAGACATTTTTATTTTACTTTTCTATCTCGCTACAAATACACTCGCTGAATCTACAATTAAAATCCCTAAAAAGTGCAGGCATACTGTAAGTGCTGGAATCTGACAGCTCTGCATATGGCTGAGGCGTACAGATGTCAGCCGGCTGCTCTGACTGGCTCTAAAGAGAATGTTAAATATGTTTTACAGATTGTAAATTGTACTTGCATCATATGCTGCTATGTTTTCTACACAAAAATCATGTATTTTTCTGTACTATAGTGCTTCCACCTGTAATGCTCAACACCCCAAAGCTACACCTCGGTGAACCATTTTAACAGCTACCTTGTTAGCAGCTGAGAAACACATTGAACTTACCTGAAAAATAAGGATCAATCCTAACAATCGATGCAGCCATTAGATCATTTTTGCAATATTCTTCCAAATAATTTTTAGAAAACAACCAAGAAAAACTCTACAATGGCTGTTTTTAAATTGTTGATCCTTGACATTGTGATTAAATATTTAATATAACTTTGTAAGTAGTTTATAGACTTATTAATTAACTATTAAATTAATCACCAACTATCCTGAGAAACACTGATCAACATTTTTATCATTTTCAGATATTTTACAGACCGAAGAACTAATCAACAGGTTAATTGACAGTTTAAGTTGCAGCCCTAGAGCTTATACTGTAGATAAAGGGGCTGCAACTGCTATATATTGGATTAATTAATTGATAACCTCCCAGCAAAGGCAGCTTACAATTGTTTTGTTTGAACAATGGTCCAAAAGATATGACATTTTTAAAGGGACACCCCATAATCTAAATTACATATTTTCCTCCTCTGGCCTGTAGTGCTATTTATACTGTGCTATCCCTACTGTTTTGGTGTGAGCTGCTAAGTTTTGGACGTATTCTGCATAAAGATTTCTGCCCTGTCTCCAATATAATGGAAGTATGGAGCAATTTTTGATAATGGGATGGACTGTCCCTTTAATGATCCAAAAGCAGGTGGAAATTTTTAGTTTTCTAGTCTTAGATTTTGTTATTTGATAATAGTTTCAGTGTTTTGTTGCAGCAAAAGGGATTACTAAGCATCCCAAGAAATAAGTGGAAAGTTAGATATGGTAGCATTGCCAGATGTTAGCTTAAGCTGCGTGAGTGTCATAGTAGGCACACACACACACACATCACCCTGTTAACTTGAGCAGGTTTTAAGCAGCAGCAGGCTTAGGATTACAGTGGCTTAGATCCTTTGACCTCTCCCTCCCACAGCCCAGTGTATCACTCGATTGAAATAGATTCAGCAGACTTTTATTCAAAAACAAAAGAATTTAGCCTCATCCTTCTTCTCCCGCCCCCTGCCCTTTTCCTTCCTTTTGGATTCTCAAATTCCTTTAAATGAAAAATGATTCTCTCTTTCTTGGTATTTTGTACAACAGACGGTCCCATTTTGCTCCCCCCTCAATGGGGAGGAAATGAGTTGTGGGAGCAGATTCCTCTCACACAGAGATCTCAGTAATCGTGTGGCTGCGTGTCACCAGCACACCACAGTGACAGCAGCTTTTAATTAATCCCACATCCCACCACCCTGTCCTGCCCATTGGTGGCTTCTCCCCCAAACTTTCTACTCCTAACTTTCTTCTGTGTGTGTTTGACTGTGTGTGTCTGGATTGTGTGGGGTGGGGGGGTGGTTCCTCTCACCACAGTCTCTCAGCCCGCTGCAGTGCTGTGTGCATAACTCCTATAGTTACAGAATGACACTGCTGTCACTTTTCCACACTTCTGAAAGCGGGAGACAGCCCACTAACTGCGTTCACGTGTTTAAACTCTCCAGTGTCAGCTCCAACAACTGTCTCCAAGAGTTTGGTAGCTGTGTCTGAAACAATGCGAGTACACCAAGTCCACATGAAATGTTAACAACCCTCTGTGGTGGTTGGCCCACTCTGGGTCAGGGATGGTACCCCTTTGCTGCACTGCAGTGATCTTATGTCGAGGTGCTTGAGGACAGCGAAATAATGAGGCCTTGAAGTGTCTGTGTTCTCCTTCTGGTGCCCTGATGAATGGTGACAGGTTGTATTTACAATCCTAAAAGGTGCTGACACTGCTGAATTCTGCACCTCTTGGAGAAGTACCAAAACATTGCTACCCTTGAGCAAATGTCTATGTGCTAGCCGCAGCTGAGATGTGGAGGAGCCGCTGTCTAAGTGAATGAGGGGTACGATAGACTTCTCAGGAGAGATGGACTGAGCTCTCGCTTGAAGGTCAGACTGTCAAAAGGGTAATATCAGACCCGCTGAGGTGGAGTTCTGCCCTGCACAGGCTACATCCACACTACTACGTTTTTGTTTTAAAGCCGCATTTTAAAACAAATTTTTTTTTGGCACCGCTTCAGGAAGAATCTCAGTCCATATTAACACACCTGAAAACACACATCACATGACCATTCATGTACACTAGGCATCTGCATGCCGGTGAAAACACCAAGCAGTCAGATATTAAACAACACGATAAAAATTATAACCCAGGAAAACATGACTGCTCTTCACATAATCATCCCGAATAATGCTGTCTTCATTACATCATTGTCAGTGGCTTTGTGTTTCTTGTCTTTCTTTCCCATTATTATATTTTCAGTGTCTGTTTGGTGTCTAAAGACTCTGGCTGAAAACACTAATAGCAGGCTAACTAAAGTTAGCAGCTAATACGTAGTAGCAAACTTTAAAACACTGGTGCATTGAAACTAATCAATTATTTACACAAACGCACATTTATGATTGAAACTTTGTTGGGATTTTCCAGATGCATTTGTGGTTGTTGTCTTTTCTTTTCACTGAGGTAAAACAATGTGCGTCCAACTTTGTAGGTAGCCGTTAGCTCTGTTAGCCATGTTGTGGTGTCCACACAGCAGATGTTAGTGGCTCAAAACTCCCAGAATCCAACCCAGGAAATCCAAGAGTGATGCTGAACTGTAGATATGCTTTTGGAGGGTTGTTGACCTTCACTACAGAATGGATGAATGTTGGATTTCTTAGTAAAACACGAGCAAGGGTAACGTTGGATAATGCTCACTGGCTGCCATGGCTGTTGACTTGGCTGACAGTCCAGTATGGTGTCATCGAGGCACAGATTAAAAGGCAGATGTAAGATCAGTTACGAACTTGACATCCAAAGACGTGAACTTTTAAAGAAGCATTAAAATAAACATAAATTTAAAAAGCATTAAAACTGAAGCGCTTAAGCAGCAGCCAGCCTGTGAGCTCATGGTGTGACGAATCAGGGGATCTAAGACCCAACCAGGAAGTGCATGTGGGTGTCTGTGTCATTGTTTCCAAAAGTCTGAAATGCAACTCCTCAGTTTTAAAATTCAAATGGGGACGTCTCCGTTTTGAGTGTCCTAAAACGATGGGTTAGTGCAGACATCAGGTGGAAATGTAGCAGAACTTTGCGTATTAAAACAAAAATGTAGCAGTGTGGATATATCCTCAGTCTTCATCCTCAAAATGTCTTGGGCATGTTAGGCATGTGGACAAGAGATGCTTATCATAAATTATATTGACCTTCTTGTTACATCAGTGTTATTTAGTACACTTTAGACAGTGCTGTTTGATGGTCAGCATTAAAACGTTTCCTGTCATTACCGATGAGCTGATTATGCAAGCTTGCTGCGTTTTCTGTGTTTCCCCCCTAAAAGCCAAAGTGAATAAGACAGCTGCAGATGAACACTGCAGATACGAACCTCGGCTTTCTGTTCAGTATGACTCGGCTGTAGCAAGCATTAGGTTAGCAAAGTGGGCTAAACTTGCATGCGATTAGGCTGTCAACATCTGAAAATAATGAGCTGCAGACAGAGCCACATTGGCATGCAAATACTGTACTGACATTTAAAGCTGGCTTAACATAAATGAGAGAAGAGAATGGATCGAAGAGGAGCTTTGGCCTCCCACTGCAGCGCTGCAGATCTACTGGGGGTAATGGACAAGTTGGACCCCTCAGAACCTTTAGGAATGAAATAATTATTCCCCTGCATCAGACTTCTTGGACAAATGGGACTGAGGGTCGATTAAGTTCTAAGGGGGACGTGGTGTTGATCTCATAAAGGGCATCAGGAGATGTATGGCCTCTTACAAGATCATTTAAACCACTTAATGGAGGACAGGAATTAATGGCTGCCATAGAGGAGAGTCAATTATATGGATATTTTCATAACATATTGTGTATAATTCATAGTGTAATGGCACAGACACCAATCAGGCCCTCTGCTTTTGTTTTGGTTATAGCCTGTTTTAAATGAGGTTATTGACTCAGTATTTTGGGGTATAGAATAAGTTGCAGCCTTCATACAGTGATATAGATGCGTTGTCATTGTCTGCCATTGTGGGGTAGCACAGTCTTGATGGCAGTGGCTCTTGTTAATTTGTATTAATGTCAGATAATTTAGAGTTGCGATGGATGTATGTGCACGCCTTGTGCTCTCAGGCAAAAAATTGGATTCATTAAGAAGACGGAGGAGCTGGTTAGGTTTTTTGGCCCCGTGGTTTCAGGTCACTGAGTAATGTGAAGAGATGGAGAGGGTCTTGGCCCGGAGGATGGGGGGAGCTGGTCAGAGACAGAGTGGAGAGGACAACACCCCCACACAGGAGCACATCACTCACGCTGACATGTCTCTCACCGGACACTCTGTTTTCGCCCCTCCGCTCTTTTACAGCGAGAACAGACTGTGCTTGTGACTGAGAGCGACAAAGTCACATGACAGACTTGGGACAACTGTGAGGAAGGGAGTAGGTGGCTTTAGGTTATTCTGCTTGCAAGCATATCAATCAGTGAGATCTGTTTTGTGTTCATTAGATGTGTGAACAATGTGCACTGGTTCACATGACAGCACAAGTAATCATAACTACTGTAACATTCATAATTACACATTAATAGACAAAGCAATCTCATTCATGCAGACATTCGCATGGGTTAGCATGAGCCTCTCATTGTCAAATGCAATCATGAATGGATGATGAAGATGGCTTGAAAATCAAAAACATCCTGCCCCTTTTGTTTAAGACTCAGGCTAATCAGTTTTCACTTCCTTTTGTTCATTGTAACATGTACAGGAATGTGAAGGATCCCCTCTTCAATCTGTAAATCTGTCTGTCTGTGACCACACCAAAGTTATTATAGTTCACTTAAAATAAACTAAGAGATTAAAACTAGGTATGAAAAAAATTTTAGTTAACCGAGATTAAAATAAAAACTAGACTTTAGGAAAAAAACTAAAATGATATTAAGCACTGAAACAATATTTTGCACTTATAAAACAAACTAAATAAAATAGAAATAGTCAGGAAATGTCTTTAGTTTCTGTCAGTTTGGTCAAATTTTTAAACACAAGCATGAGGAGACATTTGTGCATGTGTTCATTGAGACTGGGATCTCTACATGACTGTGAGTCAATTATCTTCACAAAGTGTTCTGTCTGTATTGTAATACCTGTTCTGAACTTCTAAAATGTTAAATAACCCACATATTATAATAATAAATAATATGAAAACTAATGAAAAACTAAACTAAAACTTAACATTTTTAAAAACTTAACTTAAATGAGCAAACCCACTTTGGAAACAAAAATTAAAAATAAAATAAAAATAAAAACTAATACAAAATACAAAGTATATCCAGGGGGTCAGATTACTTTAAAATGTAGTCAGTTACTGAGCACGAATTACCATGGCAATATTTGTAATTAGTAACATATTATTTTGAATTACAAAAACAAAGAATTTTATCTGATTCTGCATACTTCTGCATTACTTCAAAATCAAACATTAGAAATATTACACCTTACAATTAAAAAAAATGCCACCAAAATTTGAGTTACATAAATAATCTTTTTTTCTTATTTAACATCTCAAAATGTTCATGTTAATGTCCACTGCAAATAAAAGGCTTTCATACATAAGGTTCTTTTTTCCTCCTGCCAGATTTTCCTTAATCTAGGATTCGTGTATGTCAGATCACTGTTGAACATGAAAAAAGTATCTTAAATTTAAAATTGCCATATTTTAAAGATGTAATAAAAAAGTAATCTTTTACAGTGTACCTAGAATTTAATTACACATCTTTAAAATCTAATCTTGGCTGTGTATAGTTGCTTAATTCTTATAATCTGATTGCATCATCCCAATTACATGTAATCTGTGCCAGAGGGTAAATGTGAAGCACAAGTTCTTCACATCAGAGCATAAACTGTTACCATTTATTTTCTTTTTTTATACATCATAAACATGAACACACACACACACACACACACACGCACACACACACACACACACACACGGTATATGCAAATTTTACACACTGGCAAAAGTGCAAACTTTGTGGGAGGCCCTGAGCCTTGGTTTGGCTTCTGACCTCAGCACCGCTCTGCTCAGCATTTAGAGGCCATTAAATCATGGGTTTGTTGGGTCTGTTTGATGTGCAAGCTGTGTGCAGCAGGATGTGAGGGAGAGGGAACAGCAAGCACCCCTTTTATTTTTGTTTTGAATGTGTGGTTGGTTTTGGCATACCACCCCATGTGTTGATGAAGCACACTTTACGAGTGAGAGTTTAAAAACAAGGGGCTTTTATTCTGTATTAAACTCTGTTTCTTTTTTAGAACAAAACATTCAATATGCTTTTAGGTTTTATAAGACTTC